>JASAMW010000123.1:0-20070 GCA_030247985.1 Epsilonema sp. ZAB3_2
TAGTCAGTGGGCACAGATCCGCCGTGAAGTAGCTCAAGTGTTGTGTGAAGGAGTGAAGAACAAGGCGCTGGATCGCTACGAGTGGAAGGAGCATCCGTGGGATGCGGAGCGAATGGGCTACAAGGTGTGCGTGGCGCCGGTGAAGGACATTCGCTCTCTCCACGTCGCCTTCCCCATTCCAGACTTGCATCCCTACTATCGCAGTCAACCCGGCCACTATCTCGGTATATCTACTGTACTCGCATTCATCCTCAAGTTGTAATATTGCAGTTTGACCCCATGCGACGACATGCTTGTGCTGTCTGTAGCCTATTTCGTCTGTATGTATGTATGTACGTACGATAGTCCGTCCATCCCTCCGTGTACGTACATACACGCGTTAAGAGTGGGTTGCATTATCCCGGTTGTATACAGGAGTGGTGTGTATTTTGTAGGGCATCTGTTGGGTCACGAAGGAGAAGGCAGTTTGCTGTCGGAGCTGAAACGTCGCGGATGGGTCAACAGCCTCGTCGGTAAGAGTATCGCTGCAGCAGGTAGTAAGCGAGTGAGTAGTGCTGTACTGTCGCGTAGTAGGCAAACCTTTGCCCCCGTTTAAGGCGGTCCACGCGCCGGCGCTACGGGTTTCGCCTTCTTCGCAGTGGACGTGGATTTATCAGAGGAGGGTTTGGAGCACGTGGAGGATATTCTGGAGTTGATATTCCAGTACTTGGCCATGATTCGCGATACGGGACCGCAGCACTGGATACACGAGGAATGCCGCAAATTACTGGAGATTCGCTTCCGATTCAAGGTTACTGCTCACATCACATCACATGTTCCGCCTACTATGTGTTTTGTTGTTGAAAGGTCCGTCATTGCGGACCCAAGCTAGGTATGTGGTGTGTGCTGGTACTGTTTGTTCAACGCTTTGCCAAAATGATGACCAGACCAGGCCCAGTTGCCTATTATCGTCGCCACGACAACAGTATGCAGATGAGGCGTTTTGTTTTAAGTTTATGTTGTACCAATGCATAGGACAAAGAGAAGCCAGGAAGTTACGTGCAGAACCTGTCGACAATTCTACATGAATACCCATTGGAAGAATCGCTATCCGGCGCCTACATCATGGACGAATACAAGCCAGACCTGATTCACATGGTTGAGAACCTTCTGACTCCGGCTAATATGAACTACGTGGTGGTGTCAAAGCAGTACGAGGGAAGACCGGAAAACCAACGAGAGAAATGGTACAATAGTGTAGTACCTACATTCGCTGAACTGAGAGAGTGCGTGAACCAGCTGTAGTCTACGATTCCCGAAGGTGCCTAATTATTGGGGGTAATGTACAGGAAGTTGTCCTGCACACGGAACCGTGAAACGTCGTTTCCTTTCTGTTGAGGTACGGCACAGAGTACCAGGCTGAGAAGATTTCCACTGATTTGCTGGAGCGTCTTGCGCAGACGAAGCTGAGCTGTGACTCGTTGCGTCTTCCACGCCAGAACGAGTTCATTCCTGACTGTTTCGACTTGAAACAGCGGCAGCCTGGGTCGGAATCGACGGGGGAGATGAAGTTTCCGCGGATGATTCGCGACGATCCACTGGCGCGCGTTTGGTTCAAGCAGGACGACGAGTTCCTCTTGCCCAAGAACTGCGTTTACATTGCGCTCTCTACACCTCTCGCCTACGTAGACCCGACCAGGTAACACTGTGTAGGTACACAACAGCTCCAGTTTGAGACGTGCGTGTTGGCATGACGTACGTGCATTTGTAATGGTGTGGTGCGAGTGAGATGAGCGATGTGCTCTTGTTTGCTTGGCTTTCAGCGCCAGTCTCGTCCGGATGTTCGTCTCGTGCCTGCAGGACGCGCTGTGCGAGTACACGTACGACGCGGCCTTGGCCGGGCTGCATTTCGGCGTGGAGAACGGACGCTACGGCCTGGAGTTGAGCCTGAAGGGGTACGACCAGAAGCAGCCGGTCTTTCTGCGGCGACTCCTGGAGAAACTGATGGAGTTCCGGCCGGATCCCTTGCGCTTCGCCGTACTCAAAGAGCTGTACGTACGGGCGCTCAAGAACTTCCAACAGGATCAGCCCTACCGACACGCCTTGCACTACACCAATCTTCTGCTCACGGAAATATCCTGGTCGCACGAGGAACTCCTGGAGACTATGGATGGTGCGCATGTGAACCTACTACAGGCTGCAACCTCTTCTATCCTATTAGACTACTACTACCTACGCAGCCCACACAACACAGGAGCGTGCACGTATGAATGCTTAGCATAGCATGTCTGTATCTCTGTACAGATGTGACGTTGGAAGCAATGATGGAGTTGATGCCGAAGCTGCTATCCAGATTGCACATCGAAGCGCTGATTCATGGCAACATGACGGAAAAGGTGAGGTGTGTAGTGGCACGTTTGTGAAAAGCTCCTCCTATGGTCCTTTGAAAATACAATAGTTCGGTTGACTAAAGCGCATACATGAAGATCTGCGCATATTTATTTTCGTTGCACGGACCTATGTAGTGACATCATTTTCATTAACGGCAATGCAACTATCTAAAGGACTATACTTCTGTAAAATGTATGTCTACTGCGTTATGTAGTTACCGTATTTACCCATGTGGCTATGCAAAAATTGAGAGGTCCTATATGGGGCTATGCATAGGGGGGGGGGGGGGCTATGCATGGGACATTTTTTATGTTTTTGAGAGGAGCACAGAGGCATATTTTTTAGGTCAAAAGCACATGTTTTAGGGCATAATTGAGGTCAAAACAGGGTTATTCTAGTACAATACACCCCCAAGCAGGCTTATAGGCATCTTAGCTTGGTGTGGGAGTGGCTATGGGTAGCTTATGACCAGCTTATGTAGGTAGGTTCAGGTACTGTACAGTACATATGGGGCTATGCATAGGGGGGGCGGGGGCTATGCAAAGGGCATTTTTTATGTTTTGCCAATATGGGGCTATGCATAGGGGGCTATGCATGGGTAAATACGGTATTGTATATTGTTCTAATGTTGTTGTTTGTATTATGCGTAATGTGTAGGAAGCCTTAGCGATGGTGTCAGACGTGGAGAGCGTGTTGGGCAGTGGATCGCGTGGTCCTTTGCGTCCCCTTTTCGCCAGTCAGCTGCTCAAGATTAGAGAACTGAAATTGCCCAGTGGTAAGAAATTGTCTGCAGTGCACTGCAACGAGCAGGGAAACGAACTACAAGAGTCTCCAGAGCAAATGTGGGAGGGAAGAGCGCAAGTTACTCGCGTTGCTGCTGTGTTCTTCAGGTTGTGACTACGTACACGATCGAGAGAATCGTACGCATCCGAATTCCGCAGTAGATATCTTCTTTCAAACCGGTGTTCAGGAGCCGAGACAGAATGTGCTGTTGGAGCTGCTGACACAAGTGATGAATGAAGCAGCCTTCGACACCCTGCGTACCAAGGAATCACTAGGTAATGCAATACTGGTACGGGCTGTGTTTGTCACCTCAGAGTTTTTAAATCGTTGTCAATGCAATGCAGGTGAGTGGATAGTACGCAACGTAATTCAGTGCAATCCGCTAGTAATTATGTTTGCGTCAGGCTACATCGTGGCTACCACGCCTCGTCGTTCCAATGGTACGCAGGGATTTCGTATTATCGTGCAAGGAGACAAGGACCCGAATTTCATCCAGGAGAGAGTGGAAGCGTTCCTGAAGACGATGAGAGTAAGGCAGACATCTGTGATGCATGGTCCACTGTGTATTTGTGTATGCACTGCTTATGTGTATGTATGGTATATATGTATGTATGTATGTATGTATGTATGTATGTATGTATGTATGTATGTATGTATGTATGTATGTATGTATGTATGTATGTATGTATGTATGTATGTATGTATGTATGTATGTATGTGAGTAAGGCAGACCTCTGTGATGCATGATCCACTGTGTATGTGTATGCACTGCTTATGTGTATGTATGGTATATATGTATGTATGTATGTATGTATGTATGTATGTATGTATGTATGTATGTATGTATGTATGTATGTATGTATGTATGTATGTATGTATGTATGTATGTGAGTAAGGCAGACCTCTGTGATGCATGATCCACTGTGTATGTGTATGCACTGCTTATGTGTATGTATGTACAGTATGTATGTACGTTGTATGAATGTGTACACGTGTGTGTTGGTAGGAGACACTGGAGACGATGAGCGCGACGGAGTTTGGGGAGCACGTGGAGGCGTTGGCGAGTCGCAGATTGGAGAAGCCGAAGAAACTGAGTGCACTGGCCGCGGATTACTGGGGCGAGATCAGAAGTCGCGTCTATCATTTTGAAAGAGGTCTGCCAGCGCGTATCTGATGACGACGGAAGTCGCGGATAGAATTACGCGGATGAACATAATATATGTGCTGTATGTACAGATGAGGAGGAGGTGGCGACGTTGCGTGAGATTGGGAAAGAAGAGCTGTTGGCCTACTACGACCGAGTGCTGAGCAGGGAGTCGAGCAAACGCAAGCGACTCTGCACTCGCATCTTCTCCACCGCCACCAAGCACACTGCGCAACAGACGCCCGCAACGGTAAAGCATAGACAGACGCCCACCGCTCAATCGCATGCGCCCCAGGCGTACAGTACAGCCCCGTATGGCGCAAGTGTCCAATGCATCGCCCCTACCTTGCCATATGTACTGTAGGGTACCTGAAGCTGCCTATGTGCGCTGGTCACCCATAGCCACTCCCACATCAAGCTAAGATGCCTATAAGTTTGCGCACCTTTCAAAAACAAGGACCTCTCAATTTTTGCATGGGGCTATGCACCGGTAAATAAGGGATGTATGACTTCAGGTGCAGAAGATCAGCAACGTGCAAGCTTTCAAAGTGGAATCACCGGTATATTCTCGCGCTAAACCGCGACGTCAAATCCCACCGCCCGGCCTCCCTGATCCAGAATCCAAGTCCGTCTTGTAACTTTCAAGAGCACGTGCATGTGAAGTACTTGGAAGTAGAATTGCAAGTGATCAAGAATGCTCGGCCAACAAGCCACCGTGTGACCAGTTATAGTGTTTATTTTGCGTTGTACGTACCCATGAATATGAACCTGCTAACCCTGAGGTATTGTAATTTATTCATCTACATTTTTTTATACAATGCATGCATACATATTTTCGGAGATTTATCATAATGGTGAGTTGTTTCCGTGCTAATCGTGATATAAATTTTACCAATGTATACTCTTGATTTTACTAGTCAATCTGAGCAACATCTTTTGAAATATAAGCCATTGAAGAATTCAACCACTGCAGAAGTTATTGCCCACCAGCTCACAGGCTTTGAAGATGGCGCAGCATTTATCTTCCACATCATGCTGAAACATGTAATGTAGGGTTATGAAATACCTGGTCTGTTTTATTGGGGTTAAAGCCGGCCACCCACGCAGAAAGAATACAGTAATGGCCTTCAGTTCAGTACTGCGTGATCGGGTTAACCCCCTCCATAGTAGATGGCTGCTTGGACATATACACACCCCTTGCGGCCAGTGGCCACCCTGGCTACGGCTATGATCACTTCTGGCCGCAGCCACCCTAAGGCTACGGGCGGCCACGGCCGCAGGGTGGCCGCAAGGGGTGTGTGTGGCCAGGCGGCCATCTGAGATTATAGAGGGGGTTAACCCTGTGGCCGTGTTTAACCCCACAATTCCCTATATAATGTACTACTAGTACGAAAGATCGAGGGATTGTGGAGTAATTCGGACCAAGTGGAGATTGGAAGTGGTGACCCAAATTACCCATCATGGTCTTCCATACCCATGCTTCATAGGTGATAAGTGAATATCGGGGGAAATGGATGTCCGTCTAAGAGGGAGTGTAGACCGTGGTTTCATTGCAACCGTTTAGAACGAAACCCGCCCATGTGCTTTCTCATGATTCACGAAAGTATCTAGGTATTACCGGTGCTTCGTATTGGAATTGGTTGCAGGCGTCACAGATGCGTTGGATGTGTTTGCTGTTGCCGGGCCCATCTGCTGGTTCCATGGCGTCCGTGCTGGCATCGCGCTTCCTCCTCATGCTGCCAGTAGATTTGCCGATGGCATCCAAGGTGTTCAAGAATGGCGTCAAAATGTCGGCGACGTTCGTCTCTCCGCAGGTTTCACACCTGTTGCCACCGTGCATCATCATCATGGCTGATTTCATGCCCATCATTTTCTTCATCATCGCCGCTTTGTCCATCATCTGACCGCCTCCCCCCATATCACCAGCTGCTCCACTACTGGCGCCCATGTTCGCGGAATGCTTTTTGGCGAAATCCTTCAAGCTGGCATAAGCCTTGGTGACGTAACGCAAACTGCTGGACATACGTGAGACGCACCTACTCAGATCTTTGTCCTTCTTGCGCAAGCTGTAGAGGTTCGGCGTGCCCGCGTTGTTCTTGATGGCCTTCAGCATGACATCCTGACACCAGAAGAGGGTGTTGGTGAAGAATTTGGCGAAACTCTTCAGTGCCTTCTCCTTGCCCATCTCTGGCATCACCATCTGCATCTTTTGCGTCGCCTGCGGCAGCATACTGACACAGTTCTGGATGTCCGCGTCTTTGGGTGCTATCGGAACCTCCACATCTTTGGAGCCAATCTTCTTATTGAATTTCTCCACCATGCGAGTGTAGTACTTGGGTGCCTTGGCAAAAGGAGCGTTGATCACTCCCCAGCACTTGATGGCGTCGTTGAGCATCTTGTCTGCTCCACCACTGCCAGCGGCCATGTTGTTATTCATGGACGCAGCGTCATCCATGGATTGGCCGCCTTCCATGTCTTTCATCTCTCCAGCCTTGTCACCCATCATTTTGTTCAGAGCTTCTCCTATAAACTTTGCCCCGTCCATCACTGCTTCATAGCACATCTTGTCCATGCCTGCTTGGGGGTCCATCATCTTCATGCCCACAGCTGCTGCCATCTTCTTGTGGAAGTCGCCCATCTCTGGGTAGTGCTTCATGAACTCCATCATAATCTTGTTTCTCTTCTCCATGTACTCAGCGGGAACTTTGTCGTCCTTTGTCAGCTCCGTAAAGAACTTCTGAGCGCAACCAAAGGCCATCATCTGCTTCTTCATCTTCTCCTTATCCGCCGTTGGTACCATTTCTTCGGGTTTCTTGCCCTCTGGCATCATCGCTTCCATCATCTTGTAGTGCATCATCATGTGTTTCATGGACAGAATGCCCAAGTAGTCGAAGTTCTGCTGGCACATCTGGGTTTTCACGCTATTTGGCGTCTCTCCTGGTGTGGAAATGGGAATGTGGAACTTCACATCCATGCTTGCACCTAAATAAAAATAAATGGGAAAAACAATTTCAATGTTCTCACCCTATGTGCTCAGAGAGAACCCCAGATGGTTTTCTCCCTATGCGCTGCAGGGAACCTGGGCTCAAAGCATTGATCGTGTATATAGACGAAGTTGATAACTATACATAGGTACAGTCGCGCTTCAGCAAGACGAAATTTCTTACCGGCGTCCCTCTTGCGTCTCATTGTGCCGCCAGCTGGCATGCCACCGTTTGCGCTGCCGTGATTCGCCATCATATCCTGCATTTTCTTCGTGAGCTCGGCGTCGTTCATCACCTTCACCTTCTCCATCATGCGGGCCATGAAGTATTTCTGGCAGTTCATGGATCGCTGCTTGAAGGTCGCCGTCTTATAGTATGGCTTCAGATCGACGTCGTTGATGCGGGCGATCCCGAAGAAGAGGGCTTGACATCCGGCCATGTTGCACCCTTCCGACATGCTGCTTCCAGTGTCACGTTTGCGTCTCATCGAGCCGGCTGCAGCGCATTCGTCTGCAAAATACGAAAGATTGGTACAGTTAGTATGGCCGTGGCCTAGGTTTGCGTGGTACCTTTTGTAGGACTGCGTGCTCCAGCGCGTAAGTACCTTTGAAGTAGAGGTCAACATAGGATGGCCTTGGGGACATCATGCTCATGTCATCAGCAATCGCTGCCACAGCTAGAGCCGCTAGTAGCTATAAGAAAAATCTCTGCAATGTCAAGCTACACCAAGAGTTTAGGTAATACTACATTATGTCATATCAATGCCACAATAGAGTAGGTGATGTTTTGTATGTACAGAACAGAGCCGCGATATTCCTTTTATAGATACTTGATTGTACTAGTATCTTTTTATCGATGTTTCTGAACTTCTTGTGCTGTAAGTACATAACTATGGTACCAAGAAAAGCGTCGTCATGGTTTGTCTATTCTTCTTGCTTGACAGCAAACAGACTTCGGGACATACACGTTGAAGAGAATCAAACAAAGTTTTGGACGAAACCTTGGAAACTGGCCGAATATAGGGTAGCCGAGCAGAGTCAGGTGAATCAACTCGAACAACGACAAGAATGCATTTGAAGGCAGCTTATATAGTTAGCATCATTCTTTACTTCAGAATGCAAACCTTTAGTGAATAATTGGTGCCCGGGGTAATTTCGTATTCGGACACAGCAGAAAATTTCAGACTTGAAAAAGCAGAACGGAACTGCCGCAGAAATATTTTGCCTGCCCAAATTGCCTTTACGCTACCCGAATGAAAATCATTTGTTTGGACACCTGCTGTGGTCTGGTAATCCGCAGCTGGGTTCAAGAAGTCAGGGGGTTCAAATCTGGCTGAAAGGAAGGCCCTACCAAATCCAGCTGTGCAATGATCTTCACTTTGCGTCATTACATTGTTTCGTCGGAATATTATGCATGATGAAAGAAACTTTTGCTGAAACTGCGTCAATCGCTTCCAGCTGGTTAGACAATTTTATATGGTCGTCGCCAGATGTGTAAACAAATCAAGGATACCTACTGTATAGCTCCACGTGCATAGAATTTTTAAGTATTATTATTTCTATGTTCAAGTAATAAGTGAAGGCTGTACGCACGTACGAAGAAATGGCAAATGCATCGCACGGCATACAGTATGCATAGCGCTTCCGTAACATGCTAATATCGATAGTACGTAAGTACGTACATAACGTGACGTAGCGAGGAACGGTCACGGAAAAAGAACATGATACAGTAAATGCTGCAAAGATGTGCTGACCACAAAAAAGAGATCAAAGGTCAGGTCCGATAACAAAGACACAAAGTGAATATACAGTAGGTACGTAAACGTACTATGCTGTGGCTACAAATACACTAGTGTAGGCTGCAGGCTACTAAAAGACTACATAATATGCTATCCTGACTCCTGAGTGTATCCACCGTGAGTTTCAATCGCAGTGTGTCGAACCAAGGAGCTATAAGTAGAGGAGACGACACTCCCCCAAATATCGGGCGGAGGCAGTGTCCGGGTGTACGCATGATTTAGCTTCCGGTTTTCTAAGGTCCGTGGCATGCCATAGAGGCTAAATCAAGTCAAACTCTAATCATACATATACCCCAACTTTCTTCGATCTTTTCAATGGTGGGATCTTTTCAATTTTTTACTCAGCCGATCATAAAAATGGCATAAAATCGGGTATATTAGGCCTTAAAAGTGGAAGAATTTAAAAATTAAGGTCATTTTTGAAATCTACGCATAAAATTAGGTCAGGATACCTGATTTTCAAAAAATTGCTTTTAGTGCACTTTTCCATTCCGAAAGACATGAAAAATGGGGTTTATCAGGCCTTAAACGTGGGAAAATGGAAAAACCCCTTTTCATTTTTGAAATCTACGCATAAAACTATGGTAGTGTACTTTAATTTTCTCTGCTTGACTTTACTAGGGTGGCATATTTAGGTAAAAATGCATTTGAAAAGCAAGTTTTTTATCAATTTCTCAGGTTGCCAGATGGGTGGGGAAGGAGTTAACACCACCACTGGGGACTTTGGACCCTTGGTGGTGGAATTTGAGAAGGGCAGCATTTGGCTGGCTCTGTGCGTGTTGCACCGAGGCCTGCAAAATACCCTACTTTTGCGAAAAAGCTGAAAAACGGCCATTTTCGGCCATACCAGTTGGGGATGGGTTAACGCCGACCCCACCATTGAAAAGATCGAAGAAAGTTGGGGCATATGTATGATTAGAGTTTGACTTGATTTAGCCTCTATGGCATGCCACGGACCTTAGAAAACCGGAAGCTAAATCATGCGTACACCCGGACACTGCCTCCGCCCGATATTTGGGGGAGTGTCGTCTCCTCTACTTATAGCTCCTTGGTCGAACGAAATCTTGCAATCTCAACAAATGTAAGTGTACAGGTAGCTCCTAACTGGCGCCCCACATGCCACCGGAGAATCCGGCCTTCCACTTCCTGCTGGTGGCGGCCTTTCCGGGGGCGCCGCCTCCGCCTGCCCGCGTCTTGCTATTGTTGTTCACCCAACTGCCCACCGCCACCGCCACACCAGAGAGCAGGATGCAGACGGCGAAAGTGGCCACAGCCCAGCCCGGAATATGATGCTGTTTTCGGCCCGGTTGCGCCGGATAGAGCTCGCGCAACAGTCGCCTCAAGCGCGGCAGAAATTCCAGCAGTTTTCGGCCCGGTTGCAGCTGCTCCAGGTTGCCATTCAGGCGCTCCAGAAGCTTCGTCGTTTCCGAGCCCAACAACCGATTGAATTTGCGACCGAGCGATACGTGAATGGTAGGCGGTCGAGGAATCTCAGCGTGGTTGATGTAGGCGTTGCCCAACACCAGGATGGCGATGTCTGTCTGGCACTGACTGGTGGAGAAAAGGCTGCGGGTGACGTTGGCAAAGTACTGTAACAGACACAAGGATTCGTTGTGAAAGCTAATCGTATAGTGCGGTCATTAGGGAAAAAATCGGTTATTATTTTTCAGAAACAACGCTAAAACTCACACACACTTTGTTATTGTTTATTTTATTGATTCTTGCGTAGGCCTACATACTTGATTTATCAGTCCTTCTGCTTCCATCGGTCCTATGGCAGATGGAATGATTGGAGGTCGCCTCTCGGGGCAGATGCCGCCGATCTGACGTCTGAGCACAGTCGGGTCCAGGAGCCGTTGACTGTAGTCGACATCAATCTGTTTGAATGTTTCCAGCAGCACTATCGACACTTTTGGCCGTCGATTCACAGGGCGCAGAAGATCGGACAACTTCTTGCGACGCCGTTTCGTACCCGGTGGATGACTGAAATGGACACGGAGACAAGTGAGTTTATTTCGGCACAGATAACATATCCTATGTAGGTGTTGGTTTTTTACCCCTGAGTATTCTGGTGCTTCCTTGTTGCCTCCAGACGCAACTCTTCCTGTTTGGCTGTGACTTCGCTCGTGATGATTCGACGATCTCCGAGCGGTTCCGCCGTCGCCACGCCCCGTACTCGATCGTAAACGCAGTAGCTGAACTGTCCGGCCAACTGTCTCTCCACCTTCTCCGCCTCCGTCCGACTGAACCCCGCGCCCACCGCGCATATGTACGGCTTGCGCAGATACTGCGTACAGTATACTGGGAAGAAAGCGCTGCTGATCGGCGGCAGCTGACAAGGCGTTAAGGCCATCGTCGAGCTGTCTCCATCCGCCCGACCGTCACCGATCTTTAAGAAGGGATCATTGATGGGCGAATGTGACAATGACTGCTCTCGACGCGTCCTGTGCTGATAATGACGAGCTGAGACTTTTGTCTTGAAGGTGTCGACGCTTTTGGATAAACAGATGCAAAGAAGCAGAAGCTGTAGAAAGCTGGCAAGAAAAATTCTGTTGGCGAAGTTTTTTGAAGGACGATTGCCACCGGAAAGTAGATTTCGCTTTGCTTTCATGGTTGTTTGTATTTTTTTATATTTCGCTTGACTTTCTCATTTTAAGGCCTATGGTCAACAAAATTTAAGTACTTTCTCGTAGGCTTGTCATAGGCTTTGCGCGAAGAACCGCCTTGTTGAGAAGACTTGATAAGCCGTACAGAAGGAATAGCCGAATAGGCTATCTGAGCAGCAGATCATTACTTCACGAGCTGGCGTAGTATTTGTACTCCATTGATGATAATTATTGATGCTTAGTTGGTACATAAACTTGTGCCCAACTCCAACCGATATCGCTTTATATACATAGGTTCATGCAAAATAGACGCAAGAAGGAGAAAGCTGTCAGCTTTAATCCATGTTCCAGCCGTATATTCCATTCAAGGTCTCTTCATTGTGTATTATAATATGTAGTGCGCGTGGCGTAGCGCGTCGTAGGTGCCTAGTACTTTCAAACTGAGAAAGCGAATACGAAACTCCACTCCACTCCATATCAGCTTTTTAATAGCTAGCAACGGTAGAGTAGAGTGCTTCAAATAATAAGGCGCTTTTGGTAGTCATGAACCAATTTGCTGCCTGGAATCAATCACCATTCACAATATGTAGCCTGTATCACATCGTGACGAATTTTTATTCAATATGGTACGAGTAAACTCGTGCAAATCAAAAGCTTTGATGACTTGTCCTTGTACATACATGCGCACATTCAATACAATACCTAAACCTACTTACTACATACTGTACTAACATAAAAGCGCAGTGTGGAGCATAATGGACTTGGGAGGGTTCCGGTTAGTGCAGACCGGGGCTCACCACTCCATCACAGAAAGCGGAAAGGATTATTGTATTGGAATTTTGAAATGAATAAGAAAACGCTGTACGTATGGACAGCTGGTTTCTGAGACAAAACTTCTCAAGTGGCTACTCGATAATACTTTTTCTCGGTAATGATAAAGGAATTGGACGGTCATGCATGCACAGCACAGTATGTATTGTCCCCGTACGAACTGTACGTACACTAAGGTGAGCTTCATAGCTTAGTACGCACGTTCATACAGTACGTACATTGTACATAACATAACATACTCTACGTACGTACATACTCTCTTACGCGCGTTAGTGGAAATTTTTCACTAAACTATTAGCGGCCGGCTTTTTCCTAACAACAATAGTGAAAAGTCGCTAAATTATTAAGAGAATCTGAGGAATGATTAGCGATTTGGTCCACTAACTAAAGCATATTGCACAAAACCGCTAACGGTTAGCAGCTTCATTTTGTATAGCTGTTGTTTTGGCGGGAAATAGTATGAATCAAGTTAGCGATTTTTCACTAAAATACAGTAGTGACATTTGAATTTTTACCAGCCGCCATTTTGAATTTGACAATAGCGTCAGTCTGTGGTTGGTAGAAGCTTCACCTTTTTTGTTGTTATTCTTGTTCTTTTTTTGTGACAATTATTTCCGTGAATGCTGGATGGATGGAAAGAAGGACTTGTTCATCAAAAGTGGCCCAGGTTTGTTCATTTAAACGTCTTTTGTTTTCGACTTTTCTCAATTACTGTACAGCACACTATGTTCTGCTCATGCATCACTTGGTAACACAAAGTGCTGTATTTCAGTAACTTTTGGCCACAAAGCACAAATTGTCAGTACCACACAGCTGCCTCTGCTCTGCCTGCAGTCACCAATCAGCGGTTTACTGCCCCTGGACTGATGAATAAGCCAAAGAAGCAGTTCAAGAAGCAGATGTGGTGGATGACCATTAGCTCCAGCAGGCAGATCATGCCTGCCATGCTGGGTCGGAATCAAAATGGTTGAAAAGAAGGGCACTATTTCCAGATGAAACCATCCTTTTCTTTCTGGAAGCATTCTGGTATGTATGTGTGCACCCATGTGTACATGAATTTCTGATATGGTTGCTTGTTTCTATCAGTTTACTGTTGATATCATGTATAGGCGATAGGCCTATTCTCACTGAATATAAATAATTCTGTAGAGTAAGAGTGTAGGTACATACCTAGGTAGTAGGTACATGGGTATACTGTTTTGTTGCAATCTACTGTACACATTGTGCTAGCAAATTGTGATACTTTTCACTTTTATAGCGTTATTTAAAGTGCGCTAAGTTTGCAGCTTTTTTATTTATGTTACTACTATGCAATAATCTTTGTGATCTCACTTATGCTACATATTTATTTAGTGTGTTTTCTCATAAATAAAATTGATTGATTCCGATAGTAAAAAACCGCTAATTGGTTCAGATAACGATCGCTAAGAAGTTCATGAAAACTCACTGAAAAATTAGTGAAAAGATTTCGCTAAACGTTTAGTGAAAAAATCGCAAACATTTTTTAGCAATTTCTAACTAATTGCTACTGATGTCCCTATGCCGCTAATAGTTTAGCGACAATTTTAGCGAAAAATCACTAATCTGAGTAAGAGAGTATGTACATATTAGCATAATGAACGAACGGAAGAATGGTTTTTTTGCGTAGCCATCCAGCCAGCCCTAAAATAAACGAAGCTTCCAGTTACTACCCTTGGGTCTGTCAGGAGAACATTGCTTTTCTTCTTTTCTTGGTCCCACCCATGCAGATCGGCGATCAATTACAAAACGAAAACGCCAACAAGCCCATACTTCTCTTATCTTAGCGGTTGTGTATACTAACGTTGCGTCTATGTATGTGCTGCTTCAACCAGACAGTAAAGGTTCATGGGCGTTATTCGTTAGCATAATAGAAAGCGATTGCTGCGACTAAATTGGAATCGCGCCAACACAGAGGCATTGAAATATGCCTCCAATTGGTTTTCCGGTCGCCGTGCGTTTGGATGCTTCAATGAGCCCTGCGCCTGCACGATCGCATGAAAGTATCATACAGTACTCTGGAGATACGGAACAAGACACGAACGTATAATTCATGTGAATAAAGCTAACCAAATTAGCCCAATACACACTACAGTACATTCTACTGTGCTGTTGCATGCATTCTGCTGGTGAGAGAATGAAAAATTGTCATCCGCTACAGTGTATGTATACGCTCAGACAAATTTAGCACAATGCAGGGGCGCCATCAATCCACCAAGGCAAAACAACATAGATGATTATGGCAGCTAGCATTGGAAGCCATGACGGTCTGTAGCTTGGGCAATGTGCACAACTACACACTTTAGTATAAAGGTGCAAAGCTAATGCTTAAAACATTGACGAGCTGGAACCACGTTTTCTAATCAATTTATTGCGTGGAACACTGAGACGGGTAGTACGTCATAAATTTTTGATTTCCAGTGCGAGAACAAAAATATGGACTCAGTCGGGACTTGGAATACCTTCGTAGAATAGTATGTACATACATAGTACGTACGTAGGGTGCTAGGCATGACTGATGTAAGCTTTCTTCTCTCTACTCTCTCAAAAGAAATCGGATTTGTTCTCCTAGATTTCAATGGCGCGTGGTTCCGTTTGTTTACTTTATGTTTTGTTGGTCACGGCTAATGAATAAATAATAAATGAATGCATACTGGCATACTACCATAAATAATATGCATGCACAGAAGAAGCATGCTTCACCAATAAACTTGCTAAGCAAGGTACTACCTCTTGCGCACAAAAATGGACATTTTGAACATTTGCACCGTCAATGAGTTTGTTTCCTTTCGGTTGTCTCGCATACGCCCAAGAACTAAAAAAGACGCAAGAGTAGCGAATGCTCAGCTTTGCATGGTGTTCTATTTAGATTGGAGTTCGCTCGCTCGAGCTGAACAGGCTATCAATTTCCCCTAGAGTGTGGACGCAATAAAGGCATGAAAGACTGATGAAACCCAAGCGGATTGAAGCGAACTTACGAATGAACCTACTACAGTACATGTAAAACGTACATATCATATGTAGTCTACCTATAGCCACGTACTGTAGCGTGTATGTGTATGTATATATACTTGTATACTAAATGCATGTGTATTTGCGTGTATAATACACTACATACATACCTCATGGAACTACCCTAGTATGTAATCAGGAGGAACACATGCTATGTACCTGTAGGTACGTACTATACTAAAGGAAGCGTGAGGGCTGGGGGAATGAATACGTAAATAGGCACAGCGTTTCCGAAAAAAAGCATCACAGCGACCAGTACGTACGGTAACAGTCGCACCTACGGAATCCGTGTACGCCTTTACGGCACTCCATAAATTGGGAATGACACAACCTATTCCCTACCTATGGATTCCGTTTTTGTGCCTATTTTGTATGGATACGGAAGGCTGAAATGAAGATTCCGTGCGTTCGGCATTCCTTCTTTACGGACATCGGTTTCCCAGCATGCTGAAGAACAAATTCGCCACGGATGTTGAAGACAAAAATTGAGGACTCCACAGGCATGGAATAATAATTCCCATGTATGGATCGCCGTACCTACATACGGATTCCGGACCGTACAGTACCTACGTTGGTCGCTGTGAACCAAAAGCACTCCAATGCAGTCCACCAACGGCAGAAAACAAAACAAAGTGTTGATGGTATTCAAGTGTTTTGTTTACACTTTTTAGAACCTCGTGACTCGGGCGTGACGTGACACATTAGCATGGAACAAAATGCACACAAATCATCATACAGCTAGCTGTATGTACATAAGGCGTGACGCGATAAGAAGTTGCAGCCACTACATATACCGTATTTTTGGGTGTATAGCGATAGCCTCGCCCTCGAAGCGCCCAGAAAAGTCGTACACCCCGGGTCGGTGTGGACAGTTTGAGAAAAACCAAACAGTGCCTATGCGCCGCGAACATGGGGGCGGCACACCAGGGGGAATGTTATGTTTTATGTTTTGCCAATGGTGGTACAGTACATTGGAGAATATACTTAGGCAGGGATATACACCCAAAAATACGGTATTGCCGCATTGTTGTCCCCAAAAATTTTTGCGTGCTCTTGTAAATTTGATTTTCAAGAATCATCGAATACTATAGACAAAAATATATAATTCTTGCTTTGGGGAAGAATGGACGACGTAGTGTAAACGAAAGTAACCATCCCTGGCAGATTAGCGCCCCAATTTTTTGGGTTTTCGAAATTCCAATTGTTTGGATATCCAATTATTTGGGTTTTGCAAAACCATTACATTGGTTTTTACGAAACCAAATAATTGAAGAAACCCGCAATTATTTGGGTTCGTAAAAATCGATAATATTACGAAGCCAAATATGGGTTTACGAACCCAAATAATTGGGTTTTTCGAAACCAAATAATTGGGTATCCAAATAATTGGATATTTCAAACCCAAATAATTTGGGCGCATATCTACCAGGATGCACTGTTTCGTTTACACTACATACGTCCTCCATTCTTCCGCTAAGCAGAATTATATATTTTTGATATAGACATGGACGCTATATTTACACGGGTCAAAAGTCAGCGATGTTGTATCAGTTGCCGTCATCGCTGGTCTCAGGCCACACTGAGACCCATGGTGGTATTGGTGCTGTTTGCTTCAGTCATGCTCGAGTACGCAACACAAATGAAGCTGAAGCGTACCATCTGCGAAGAATTTTACATAGCTTCCCCATTATCATTCGCTGCTCATGAGGAAGTTCTAAATAGCAATAACGACAGTTTCCATGACCGAAACCCCACAGCTACCCCTAAACCAAAACGAAACTGTTCCTACGGTCCGTTAGCTACGCTAGGTGTTCGTTGATCCTCGCGTAATGATGGGTTCCTATGCCGTGTATTGTATTGTATTGTACAGTTTAAGGTTTATGTTCGTTTTATAGTACACGACTGTAAAAAGTAAGTGCATATGTAAAAGACGCTTGATGGTGTATGCGATGCGTTGGACTTTTCAGACCAAGAAGAAAACCCGCAACATATGGTAAAAGATTTTACGTACGGGATAAATTGCAAGCTTTCGGAGCAAAACGAAACGTGCTCCTTCTTCAGGCTAAGACCCTTAGAACGTTGGGTAAAAACCCCATCAAGCGTCTTTTATCATCATGAACACCGACCAGCCTCCAGTTAAACAATCGATTAAGTGCATATGTATGTACACAAGACTACATAGGGAAGAGAGACCAAGCCAGCTAGTATTGGCGTCGTGTTCCATGCTAAGGTCGTTTTGGTACCAATCGGGGGCCCGGGCCCCCGATCAGGGGCCCCCGTAGATCGATGTAAAATAGAGGAAGGGGCCCCCAATCGGAGGCCCGGGCCCCCGATCGGGGGCTCCGTCTGTGAAAAAAAGAAAGAAAAGAAAACAAAGAGAAAGTCGAGAAGAAAAAAGGAAAGACATATGTAGGTACAGTATCTCTACTTTTGCATGCATTTTAGGGGCCCCCGATCGGGGGCCCGGGCCCCCGATTCGAACCAAAATGGGCGTAGCATAGAACACGAAGCCAATACTACATAGCTGGCATAGTCTCTCTCCTAGTGATGTTTTAGTACTAAGACTAAGACTAAAATGTTTTAGTACTAAAGCAAGTTTGAGCTTTAGTACTAAGACTAAAACTAAGACTAAAATCAAGTCAGGTGCAAGACAAAACAAAAATAAAGCCCGCAAAAAAATTTTTAATCTTAAGCGGGGCACTAATTTGAGCATCTTTTTACAGTAGCCACAACTGCAAAAACAGCAAAAATTACCAAACTCCAATATTGCAGTGCTCGATTTCTGCCTATTTTGATTTCGAGTCAATGTGAGCGTTACAAGAAGTGACCAAATCAATGAGTCTTGCATTATGAGCATGTTCCAGAAGCTATACAAGAAGTGATTATTCAGGAATTTGGCTCATATCGCTACTAGTTTGTCTGGCTAAGACTAAAACTAAAATGTTTTAGTACTAAAGCAAGTTTGACCTTTAGTACTAAGACTAAGACTAAAATCAAGTTCAGCTTTAGTACTAATACTAAGACTAAACGAAAATCAAAAATGGCCCGGCTAAAACATCACTACTCTCTCCCTTATGTATGCACAGTACAGTATGTGGGATCCTTATTCCTAGACTGCTTTGAATCACGATTGCGACCGGTCCGTTCCGACGGTTCAGTTGCAGTAAACTGTATGTAGGAGCATTGCTAATGCATAAAATTTCGATCCAGTGGCGTGTTTCCGCTTGTCTTTGTCTCGCTACAATAGGTCTAGCTCAAGGAGGATCAAGGACAACGAGTATTCATGATTCGCTGGTTGATCGCTGGCTAATCGCTGGTTGATCAATCGCGATCAACCAGCGATCATGCATTCTCAGGGGAAACTTTAAAAAATAGCTAATGGACTGTGTATAAGTTACTGCAGTCTCCTTCTGAACAACTGGAGTCCGAATTTCGCTCATGGCTTCTGCTGCTGAATTTCGTCCAATTTCTACCCTGTCTCTTGATCGCTCCCTTACTGGCTTTAGCCATTGACAGATTACCGCCCAACAAGAAACATCTGCCCTATTTTCTCAGTCCGTTGGGTGTCTGCAGTTCTTCTATTGTCATGTCAATGGGCGTCGTATTCTTTCGTCGACCATATCAAGTTTTACTAGCCGCTATTCCGCTTGCCCTTACCGGTGGCACTACGACTTTGAGCCTTGCGGCTTTCGTGTTTGTTGCCTATGAAACCTTGCGAAAACCGGAGGATCGCACTGCAGCTTTTGTGTCACTGCAAGGGACGGTGGTAGCTGGACGAGCGCTGGGAAGTTTGCTTCTGCTATTGCTGGAACAAGTCGGTTTAGTTCGGGATGTTAACTACAGCATCCTGAGCGCCGTACTAAGCGGACTTGCCGTCCTGTTTGTGTGGTTTAAGACGAGACTGCGATTCGACGAATGCGAATACGTGTTGGCAGCAAAGAGGAACTGGCCAGAGTCCACGGGATTGGCCACTTTGCACTGCTTTCTTCTCTTTCTGTGCTCCTTCGCATATTATTTTACAGGTATGTATGTATCTACACAAGGGGCCCGTAAGATGTATGTATTTTGCTTTGTGTTTGTTTGTGTGGTGCGTCATGGAAGATCCAGACCATGACATTTTTGATTGTTCGTATTCTTTCAAGGACTTGATTCTATTATGTTAATTCCTGCAATATTGTACAGGAAAAGCAAAACACGAACAAATTACTAGTAACAAAAAGAAAGAAAATGTCACTACTCAGTAGTTATGTCGTTGCACAGCAGATTTTCCGCTTCCTTTTAGAAAAAGGTGAATCAGTACTTTTCTCGGTTGTCTCCTATTCAGTGCAGTTTTTCGGCCTCCTAGTGGTTACTGTATACCTGCAGAGTCTGCTGAAGAAGCGACTGATCAGAGGCAAAATTCTATCTCGCTATGATTCTCCCATGATCGGCATCGTCGGTTGGTCAACTGGCATCCTGGCAAAACTGGTCCTCATCTTACCCATCAGTCACAATCTGATATCCTATGCAGGTTGGGTACATAGT
>JASAMW010000124.1:0-14469 GCA_030247985.1 Epsilonema sp. ZAB3_2
GTGTTCGTTGCAGGTTCCGGCGTGGATGTAGCGGCTCCATTAGATCTTCCCGAATTGGGCCCTCCCGGGGGTCTGCCAAGTGAGCCTCCAGGTGGCCCTCCCGGGTTCGGAGGTCCAGGTGGTCCCGATGGGCGTCTGGGCCACTGATTCGGTGGTCCTCCAGCATTGTCATCATCCGGTTGGCCATCTCCACCAGGGTCGCCACCAGGTGGCAAAGCCGAAGCTCCACCTCCTAGCGGATTAGCAGTTTGGAGAGTTAACTGCTGCAACTGGTCTGTGAGCGAAAGACCAGTGTTACCCTGGGCCAGAGTTGGCGCAGTGGAGGCCAGGGATGAACGTGCACCTTGTGGCTGAAAGGGCGCTGGTTGAGTCGCTTGTTGTAGCAGTTGCAATGGTGCTGGCTCGCATCCATTCAGAGCAAGGTCTTGGCCATCAGTCCGTATGGCCATCAGCTGGGAATTTTGTAGACTGCCCAGCGTAGTGATGGGCGCGATGCCAAGGCTGCCAGCGCTGATAACGTTGCCACAAGGCAAGTGCCTCAGCAGTAGTCGGGCCAGTAAAAACCGGTGGATAGGGTCCAGGAATGTGTGCCAAGTCGATAGGACGTGGTTGATATCCTGCGTTAGCGGCTACTGTAGCTAGCGGCTGCTGGAATTGTACTGTCTTGGTAGGTTGGATGACAGCAGACTGAACTGCTCGGTTTTGACGTACTGTCCCCAGCTCGGTAGGAGCATAGGACCGTGCGCTAAGACTGGTAGTTCGTCGGTAGCGGAATGTGACTGGCAGGCAATCCGGTCACTATGTCCAGTAGTTGTTGTTGGGCTGAGTAGTTGCTCGCGAATGGCAACACGGTTCTGTTCAATCCACAAAACGGCTTCAGGATCGTTCTGTTTTCGGCAAGTCACAGTTTTTCAGCCGGTTCTTCGTCTTCGAGTTTTTCCCAATCCAATGGGTCAGGAGTTGGTGCGTATGGCGAATTGGGCGGCGGTTGTTGCAGTAGAGACGATAGCGGCGGCGGCTGTGGCAGAAATAAGGAAGTCGATTGATGAACCCGAGGACTTAGCGGTTGCTGCTGTGAAGCAGAAACTGCCAGCCCAGAGGCCACGCGCCTGCTGCCTATATGGTTGCGCCCTCCCAGCCGCCAAAGAGGCGGACGTCCTGAGCGCCCTATGGGTCCAATTGTCCCTGCCTGCGCAGGAGGTACGTACACGCCAAATTGCACTGCATTTAAGTTAGGCACAGATACAGAAGCAGAATACGTGGGGTTAAAACTAGGAGCAGTAGCATTCAAACTAGAAGACACAACATTAGAACCACTAAACAAACTCACAAGGTTATTCAACGGTTGTGACACAGAAGAATTTGAAGTCACTGGTGTTCGGAGTAATCCGACGCCAGTTCCTCCAACGGTGAAAGCTTGCGGCGCTGGTCGTGGCTGCGGAAATCGAGGGACACCAGCACCTGAGAATGAGAACGTGGGGGCGGCAGAAACAGAGTTAGCGGCGCCACCAGAAGAAGTAGTCGTGGTGGTGGTGGTAGTAGTAGTCAGACTCATGTTGTACCGTAGCTGTTGTAGCAAATAGAGAAGACGCTTCGCTGCTGGCGGGTTCCGGATCAGAGTCAGATGTCCGGTTCAGTAGCTCTCATAACCAAGTTGCGCTGGCTTCCAAAATTGTTCCGTATCCTTGACGGTTGCAAGGGCTCCAAAAATGCACAAGGACGTGCGGTTCGTACTGCCCGTGCACGGTTGATATTCGAATGCAGTGAAGACGTAGCGAATGCGATGGGTAGAAACCGAATAATCAGTTGAGCAGCTTGTAGAATCTCGCCGGCAGACCTTCACTTGTAGAAATCTGCATTCAGCTCCTGCAGTGTAATGAGGGCTGTGCACAATTTCCACATGACGCTTCCTGAGTTCTGACGAGGTCTGCTGCAAAACCCGGCAATCTTCCGTCTTGAACCCGCCCTGGTTTCCTGAAGACGCGCTTGCAAGAGTCCGGCCTCGGTGAACAGTTCAGAAATAGCGGCTTTCTGGCGATCTCCTGAAGACAGGATGGTCGTCGTCGTCTTCCTTCCCCTCAACCAGCAGCTCAGCTGAAGCGCTTAGCTAGGTACGGTGTACATTAGCGAATAAAGAAATAACGGTAAAATAACCAGTAGATGACGGTAGCAAATAAACGACGGTAAAAGAAAGAAACGGTTTATAGCAGATATCTCGAAGAGCAGGTGTCCGAATAAAAGAAAACAGGGAAGGCAGCCGAGCAGCGCAAAGAAATAGACAACTGAAAAAGATTGAGGCTGCAGCACGTATTTATAAGTACATAACAAGACTGCGGTGATTGGCTATTGAGCGGCTCAGATCACATCTCTGTCGTTCTTCTCGGGGTCGCATTTGAATAGTGCACGGTAGCGGCTGATGACGTAGAGTGACGTATTGTTATTTGCAGGCACCACGCCAACTGGAGAACTGGATTCTTAGATAGAGTACTAGTACGTACCGTACATATAGCCGCTACTACTATTATGTATGTATAGGTAACTACTGTGTACATACCTAGGTACATACTGATAGTAGGAGTATATAAAGGGCTGAGGGGAGTAGGAAGGTCTTCAGTATGGGGATCGTCGTACCTTTGACGGCAAGGTTCAAACACTTCCAGTTAGCCTACACGTACAAAATTTACACCATTGAGTTTCCCCATTCGTCCTCTTTCCAACCATGTCGGTCTCAGCTTGTAATTCTTTCATTCCTCTATCAATTTGGGTCGAAAAGGGCGACGCGGTCTGGCGCGCAATTTCTCTTCTCAGCGGATGCGCTGGACGGGTGGCCGCAAATTTACGGCTCCTGCCGGAAATTTCCGGCTAGCCGGAAATATCCGGCTTCAGCGTCAAACACACAGTACGTACGTGGAAGGCGGGGAGACGCCGCGACTTCGCGGCGGGCAGCCGGAAATTTCCGGCTAGAGCCGTAAATTTGCGGCATGACGCCATAGATTGCACGCAAGACCGCGCACACATACGTATGAACACTATTCCAGCCCCAACGGTCATGGCACACTCAATGAACCAAAATCAAAATTTAAAATAAATTTTGGTTCATTGACTTTGCCACTTCCAAAATATTATTTCCAGGTTGATTTTACTAAAATTTATAAAATTTGAGAGTGGTAAAGTCAATGAACCAAAATTTATTTTAAATTTTGATTTTGGTTCATTGAGTGTGCCATGACCGTTCAGGCTGGAATAGTGTTCGTACGTATGTGTGCGCGGTCTTGCGTGCAATCTATGGCGCCGTGCCGCAAATTTACGGCTACTAGCCGGAAATTTCCGGCTAGCCAGAAATTTCCGGCTGCCCGCCGCGAAGTCGCGGCGTCTCCCCGCCTTCCCCGTACGTACTGTGTGTTTGACGCTGAAGCCGGAAATTTCCGGCTAGCCGGAAATTTCCGGCAGGAGCTGTAAATTGCGGCCACCCGTCCAGCGCATCCGCTGAGAAGAGAAATTGCGCGCCAGACCGCGTCGCCCTTTTCGACCCAAATTGATAGAGGAATGAAAGAATTACAAGCTGAGACCGACATGGTTGGAAAGAGGACGAATGGGGAAACTCAATGGTGTAAATTTTGTGCGTGTAGGCTAACTGGAAGTGTTTGAACCTTGCCGTCAAAGGTACGACGATTCCCCATACTGAAGACCTTCCTACTCCCCTCAGCCCTTTATATACTCCTACTGATAGGTATTTAGCTGGTGCACTTACATAGGTATAGCAGACAGTGGTAGGCAGAATGATCAACTGACCCGCTACTGAATTCGACTCTGCTTCTGTCGCCGCTTCGACTTTCGGACTCCGGCTTCCCATCAGCTGCAGATGGTGGGTACTGGCCCGGATTCGACCGGCATGCGGACATGCCTTTCCTCTGGGAACCATGTAAAGATTTCGGATCCCAGCATCTTCGGTGCCTGCAAATAATATCTACGTATGAAGAAAAGAACATTCGACTATCTAATGCAAATACAACAGCCGCCAACCTCAAAAGAAGCCCGACTTGAGCCGCCGCTAGCCAATCAGTGATGACCTATTATGTACTTATAAATACGCGCTCCCCGACTAATATTTCAGTGTTGTGTTCAGTCTTGTCGTCTTGCGTCTTCTTTCCTTGTCTACCAGCTGCTATCTTGTCATCTGTCTGTCCTAGCTGCCTGCGTGCATACGTACGTTTCTTTTATCGCTGTATAAACTTCGTACGTAACGCCCTGCATTTTATTCACTTCATTCTATCACACCTAACTTTACTCTTCATTTCTTCATTCTTCATTCTTCGTTTCTTTTGACCATCATGAACATCTACGTTAGCCGCTAGTCTTCGAGCTGCTCTGTCGCCGACTGGAGGGGAGATTCGAAGGTCAGCCACCGCTTCCCCCAGGATTGTCCATTTGTCCATCTGCGTCTGGACAGCAAGAACCACGTCCGTTGAAGCAAGGACTTGATTAGCTCAGAGCTGGAGATTCATCGAGCTGACATCCAGGCGCGAACTGCTCAGTAGCTATGAAGGAAATAAAGAACTCGGCATCTGCTCCGTGAGTTTCGGGGACGATTTCCGTTACTGAGGAATACGTACCTGGAATCTTACACTGAGTTCAGCTAGCGCCATCGGGGCACCTAATCAGATGACTTCGGGCCGACGTGCGAGTATAGGAGGCGGCAAAATGTAATGGTGGAGGTAATCGATAATTACCTACGTGTTGTTTCAGCAAAGTCCGCGGTGCCCTGCGTTTGAAGTGCTGCGTGCGTTGAGCGAGGGGAGCAGTGGAGGGCGGGAGTTGATATGAAGAGTGCTGATTGGTTGGACGAAAAGAACGCGCGGGTTGGTGATTGGCTGAAATTCTGTGATCGATCGTAGCGCTGCCCTGGCGGAAATTATGAGAAACATAATTTTTGTAATTATTTCAGTACATAAGAGTGAGCGACGGGAGGATAACGTAAAATGACGTCATGTGAGTTGGGAAACGAACTGGCTGCGTCTATGTTACGCAGTGGTTAGTTGAATAGTGAGTTGGCCAGTGAACTGGCTGCGTCTATATTACGCCATGGGTAGTTGAATAGTGAGTTGGGTACTGAACTGGCTGCGTCTATATTACGCAGAGATTAGTTGAATGAATAATAAGTTGGGCAGTGAACTGGCTGCGTCTATTTTACACCATGGGTAGTAAGGTAGTGAGTGACCTAGCTACGTCTATATTTTATGCAGTGGGTATTTGAGTAATGAGCTGGATAGTACGGTTGGTGGTGTGATTGGAATGAGGAGGAGGTGCTGCTATTGGTTGGCTGTCAAATATCGGTGGTTTATTCATAACTTTTTAGAATTTGATTGAAACCTGATTGGTTGGCTGTCAGATATCAGTGATTTGTTAGTGGAGTTTGCTGAACATTTAGCAGAATGGGGATAATTTGAAAGCAAGAAAATGAAAGGTGGTGCTTTTCTAAAGAAATACCAATGAAAGCATAAAGTTTAGAGAGTCTGCTTGCTGGTGTGGTGGGAAATGAGAAGGGGTGCAGCTGATTGGTTGGGTGTCAGATATAGGTGGTTTTTGAAATTTATGTCAATATGTAGCCAATTTAGCAGGACGGAGAGAATTTGGGAGCAAGCAATTGAAAGGTGTGGTGTAGTCCGTTACTTGCACTTTTGAAAATTTCAAATTAAAAGTACGTACTGGCGGGACTGGAAGAAGCCGGTAAAGTAAAAGTAATTACTTTACCGAAGCTGCTCAATGTCAGTAAAAGGTAAACTGCTGCCAGTAAAAAGTAAAGTAAAAAGTAAAAACGTACATATTTAAGGGGGTTCCAGGGGGGGTAGGTAGCCAACGAAACTTGAGGCGCAATATGCCAAATTCACCTCTTTGCCTGCCACCTTTCGGCGCCTCTTCATATCTACCATACATAATTTTGCGCCTCTGGCAGCTCAATTTTGGGGCGCAAATGGAAACTGGGGCGGAATGCGCCTCAAGTTACCACGTACCTACCCAGGGTTCTGTCTGATGCTGTAGTTGGTATGGCAAATGTGTCCAATTGCTTCAATATGTATGATCGTGCTGAATGTATGAACACTGTATGTATATACCAATTCACTTTTTAGAAGAAAATTTGAGTCGATTGTATGTATGAACACTGTATTTATATACAATTCACTTTTTAGAAGAAAATTTGAGTCGACTAACACCGAGATCATGCACGAAAACGTCCGCAGACAGTGATGTGCAGCTAAATTATTACAAAATTTACTTTTTTACTTTTGCCAATTTTTTTGGTACCGGTAAAATATTCAAATTGCCGGTAAAGTAAAAGTACGGTTTTGAAGGGTGTCCGTCCGGTAACAGTAAAAGTAAAGTAATTACCGGCAGCAAAAATGGGTGGCGGTAACCGGTAAAAGTAAAGTATTTACTGTTCGTCACTAGTGTGGTGCTTATCTAAGTAGAGTATTACCAAAAAATATATAATTCTGCTTAGGGGAAGAATGACGATGTAGTGTAAACAAAACAGACCATCCCTGGCAGATAGTCGCCCCAATTTTTTGGGTTTTTGAAATATCCAATTATTTGGATACTCAATTATTTCGTTTCGTAAAACCCAATTATTTGGTTAAAATTATCGATTTTACTATCCCAAATAATTGGGTTTCTCCAATTAGGGAGGGTCCAGTAATTACGTTACGCTCTGGGCAAGGGTAGGGGGGGTCTGACCAAATGTAACGGAAGCGACGTAACAAGGGAGGGGGGGTCAAAGAACAGCTGCGAACGTAATAAATTTTTTTACCAAAGTTTCGGCCTGATGTTTGACTGCGACCTTGATTGTGCGAGATTGTTAGATTACCTATGTAGTACATGCACAATGGTATTATTGTATTGTTTACCTATTGACTGATACCTATATACATGCATACATTAAAAGTGCAAAAAGAGCGGCGGGGGGGGCGCGGGGGGGGGGGGGGGGCGGGGGGGGGGGGGGGGGCGCGCCCCCCTCCCCGGGGGGCACCCCCCCCAAAAGAAAAGGAAAAATATTGCGCGTTTCTCCACATAACTCGCTAACGGTAAGGGTTAAGCGGTCGGCGAGTATACCACTGAAAAGAGCAAATCAAGCCGAGTCTAATGGTGTATGGTTTGCCTTAATAGCCCTGTTGGCTGAGCTTTGGGACGCCTGTACGTAACGTCGAGTTGATCATGTTCGATTTTCCGCCTTTCCCCTGACCACCCTGCCTAAATTGGCTCGTTTCTCCGGTTAAACGTGGTCAATCGCAAAACCAAGTTCATTTTCGAACTCAGGAGGGTTGATTACCTATATTCAAGACATAAAATCGGAAAAGTAAAAAAAGTGGATGTTGGCGATTCGCCACTCTCTCATGCATTGGTTGATAATACACGTATCAATATCAATACAGTGAAACAAGAATTGTATCTGTCAACAGAAACACGGTATGTAACATAGTGAAATAACATGATACCAACGTACATAAGCCCAAACGGACACGGTTAGAATGTGTACACACGAAGGAAGCGCTCAATTTTTGAATGTTTTTCGAGGGACGCTGCAAATGACCCTGCTGAGTTTGAAGTTATGGTGCGCATATCGAGCTGGTTCCAGCTATTGACAATACGAGAGCTGTAAAAGTATTTTCTAACATCGAGGTTTGTGTCCTTAGTGGTTAGTTTGCTATGAGTACCAGCCCTAGTCTTGTTTGCATTTACAGACAGAAAATTCTCACTATTAACAGCTGTTTGACCGCGCAATAATTTGAAGCAGAAGTTTAGATCATGAGCCATACGCCGATACTCTAAGCTGTGGAGTCCAAAGAATTTACACTGCATTCGATATGAGTAAGACACAAATGGGTATGGATGCTGGTAATTCATTATTCGACACCTAGCACACAGACGTTGCACAAAGCGTATCTGTACTCGTTCTAGTCTGCGAATATCTTTTTTCGTGTGAGGGTGTGTGTGTGTTCCTGTGCGAATACCTTCCTTTTTGAAACATTTCAAAACAATGAATAAACCACCAATATTTGGCATCCAACAAATCAGCTGCACCCTCCTTATTCAAAACAATGAATAAACCACCAATATTTGGCACCCAACCAATCAGCTGCACCCCTTCTTATTCCCCACCACACCAGCTAGCAGACTTTCTAAACTGTAAGTTTTAATTGGCATTACCAAAAATATATAATTCTGCTTAGGGGAAGAATGGATGTTGCGTTTGGTTTTACAAAACCATTACACTGGGTTTTATGAAACCAAATAAGGGACGGTCCAGTAATTACGTTACGCTTTCTGACCCGATTTTTATCCCCCCTACCCTATGCGTTACGCTTCCGTTACGTTTTTGGTTTGACCCCCCCCCCCCCCCCCCCCCCCTACCCTTGTATATTGGCGTAACGTAATAAAAATTCCCCTAAAAATGAATCCCACTGTGCTACGACGATGGCAGTTGTGCACCTACTTAGGCCTACTGATTTTACTTTTATGTATGCACGTTTGTAATGTATGCATGTATATAGGGTATCAGTCAATAGGTAAACAATACAATAATACCATTGTGCATGTACTACATAGGTAATCTAACAATCTCGCACAATTCAAGTTGGTCGCAGTCAAACATCAGGCCGAAACTTTGGTAAAAAAATTTATTACGTTACGCAGCTGTTCTTTGACCCCCCCTACCCTATGTTCACCGTTACGCTTCCGTTACATTTGGGTCAGACCCCCCCTACCCTTGCCCAGAGCGTAACGTAATTACTGGACCGTCCCTAATTGGAGAAACCCAATTATTTGGGTTTGTAAAATCGATAATTTTAACCAAATAATTGGGTTTTACGAAACGAAATAATTGAGTATCCAAATAATTGGATATTTCAAAAACCCAAAAAATTGGGGCGACTATCTGCCAGGGATGGTCTGTTTTGTTTACACTACATCGTCCATTCTTCCCCTAAGCAGAATTATATATTTTTTGGTAATACTCTACTTAGATAAGCACCACACTAGTGACCGCAACAAGTAAAGTACTTTTACTTTTACCGGTTACCGCCACCCATTTTTGCTGCCGGTAATTACTTTACTTTTACTGTTACCGGACGGACACCCTTCGAAAACCGTACTTTTACTTTACCGGCAATTTGAATATTTTACCGGTACCGAAAAAAATTGGCAAAAGTAAAAAAGTAAATTTTGTCAATAATTTAGCTGCACATCACTGTCTGCGGACGTTTTCGTGCATGATCTCGGTGTTAGTCGACTCAAATTTTCTTCTAAAAAGTGAATTGGTATATAAATACAGTGTTCATACATACAATCGACTCAAATTTTCTTCTAAAAAGTGAATTGGTATATACATACAGTGTTCATACATTCAGCACGATCATACATATTGAAGCAATTGGACACATTTGCCATACCAACTACAGCATCAGACAGAACCCTGGGGGGTAGGTACGTGGTAACTTGAGGCGCATTTCCGCCCCAGTTTTCCATTTGCGCCCCAAAATTGAGCTGCCAGAGGCGCAAAATTACTGTATGGTAGATATGAAGAGGCGCCGAAAGGTGGCAGGCAAAGAGGTGAATTTGGCATATTGCGCCTCAAGTTTTCGTTGGCTACCTACCCCCCTGGAACCCCCTTAAATATGTACGTTTTTACTTTTTACTTTACTTTTTACTGGCAGCAGTTTACCTTTTACTGGACATTGAGCAGCTTCGGTAAAGTAATTACTTTTACTTTACCGGCTTCTTCCAGTCCCGCCAGTACGTACTTTTAATTTGAAATTTTCAAAAGTGCAAGTAACGGTCACTACACCACACCTTTCAATTGCTTGCTCCCAAATTCTCTCCGTCCTGCTAAATTGGCTACATATTGACATAAATTTCAAAAACCACCTATATCTGACACCCAACCAATCAGCTGCACCCCTTCTCATTTCCCACCACACCAGCAAGCAGACTCTCTAAACTTTATGCTTTCATTGGTATTTCTTTAGAAAAGCACCACCTTTCATTTTCTTGCTTTCAAATTATCCCCATTCTGCTAAATGTTCAGCAAACTCCACTAACAAATCACTGATATCTGACAGCCAACCAATCAGGTTTCAATCAAATTCTAAAAAGTTATGAATAAACCACCGATATTTGACAGCCAACCAATAGCAGCACCTCCTCCTCATTCCAATCACACCACCAACCGTACTATCCAGCTCATTACTCAAATACCCACTGCATAAAATATAGACGTAGCTAGGTCACTCACTACCTTACTACCCATGGTGTAAAATAGACGCAGCCAGTTCACTGCCCAACTTATTATTCATTCAACTAATCTCTGCGTAATATAGACGCAGCCAGTTCAGTACCCAACTCACTATTCAACTACCCATGGCGTAATATAGACGCAGCCAGTTCACTGGCCAACTCACTATTCAACTAACCACTGCGTAACATAGACGCAGCCAGTTCGTTTCCCAACTCACATGACGTCATTTTACGTTATCCTCCCGTCGCTCACTCTTATGTACTGAAATAATTACAAAAATTATGTTTCTCATAATTTCCGCCAGGGCAGCGCTACGATCGATCACGAGAATTTCAGCCAATCACCAACACGCGCGTTCTTTTCGTCCAACCAATCAGCACTCTTCATATCAACTCCCGCCCTCCACTGCTCCCCTCGCTCAACGCACGCAGCACTTCAAACGCAGGGCACCGCGGACTTTGCTGAAACAACACGTAGGTAATTATCGATTACCTCCACCATTACATTTTGCCGCCTCCTATACTCGCACGTCGGCCCGAAGTCATCTGATTAGGTGCCCCGATGGCGCCTCAGCTGAACTCAGTGTAAGATTCCAGGTACGTATTCCTCAGTAACGGAAATCGTCCCCGAAATCTCACGGAGCAGATGCCGAGTTCTTTATTTCCTTCATAGCTACTGGAGCAGTTCGCGCCTGGATGTCAGCTCGATGAATCTCCAGCTCTGAGCTAATCAAGTCCTTGCTTCAACGGACGTGGTTCTTGCTGTCCAGACGCAGATGGACAAATGGACAATCCTGGGGGAAGCGGTGGCTGACCTTCGAATCTCCCCTCCAGTCGGCGACAGAGCAGCTCGAAGACTAGCGGCTAACGTAGATGTTCATGATGGTCAAAAGAAACGAAGAATGAAGAATGAAGAAATGAAGAGTAAAGTTAGGTGTGATAGAATGAAGTGAATAAAATGCAGGGCGTTTCGTACGAAGTTTATACGGCGATAAAAGAAACATACGTACGCACGCACGCAGGCAGCTAGGACAGACAGACGACAAGATAGCAGCTGGTAGACAAGGAAAGAAGACGCAAGACGACAAGACTGAACACAACACTGAAATATTAGTCGGGGAGCGCGTATTTATAAGTACATAATAGGTCATCACTGATTGGCTAGCGGCGGCTCAAGTCGGGCTTCTTTTGAGGTTGGCGGCTGTTGGATTTGCATTAGATAGTCGAATGTTCTTTTCTTCATACGTAGATATTATTTGCAGGCACCGAAGATGCTGGGATCCGAAATCTTTACATGGTTCCCAGAGGAAAGGCATGTCCGCCATGCCGGTCGAATCCGGGCCAGTACCCACCATCTGCAGCTGATGGGAAGCCGGAGTCCGAAAGTCGAAGCGGCGACAGAAGCAGAGTCGAATTCAGTAGCGGGTCAGTTGATCATTCTGCCTACCACTGTCTGCTATACCTATGTAAGTGCACCAGCTAAATACCTATCAGTAGGAGTATATAAAGGGCTGAGGGGGGTAGGAAGGTCTTCAGTATGGGGAATCGTCGTACCTTTGACGGCAAGGTTCAAACACTTCCAGTTAGCCTACACGCACAAAATTTACACCATTGAGTTTCCCCATTCGTCCTCTGTCCAACCATGTCGGTCTCAGCTTGTAATTCTTTCATTCCTCTATCAATTTGGGTCGAAAAGGGCGACGCGGTCTGGCGCGCATTTCTCTTCTCAGCGGATGCGCTGGACGGGTGGCCGGAATTTACAGCTCCTGCCGGAAATTTCCGGCTATCCGGAAATTACCGGCTTCAGACTCAAAGACACAGTACGGACGTGGAAGGGGGGGAGCCGCCGCGACTTCCAGGCGGGCAGCCGGAAATTTCCGGCTAGCCGGAAATTTCTGGCTAGGTGCCGTAAATTTGCGGCACGACGACCATAGATTGCACGCAAGACCGCGCACACATACGTACGAACACTATTCCAGCCTGAACGGTCATGGCACACTCAATGAACCAAAATCAAAATTTAAAATAAATTTTGGTTCATTGACTTTACCACTCTCAAATTTTATAAATTTTAGTAAAATCAACCTGGAAAATAATATTTTGGAAGTGGCAAAGTCAATGAACCAAAAAAAATTTATTTTAAATTTTGATTTTGGTTCATTGAGTGTGCCATGACCTTTGGGGCTGGAATAGTGTTCATACGTATGTGTGCGCGGTCTTGCGTGCACCCCTATGGCGTCGTGCCACAAAATTTACGGCTACTAGCCGGAAATTTCCGGCTGCCCGCCGCCGAAGTCGCGGCGTCTTCCCGCCTTCCACGTACGTACTGCGTGTTTGACGCTGAAGCCGGATATTTCCGGCTAGCCGGAAATTTCCGGCAGGAGCCGTGAATTGGTGCGGCCACCCGTCCAGCGCATTCAGCTGAGAAGAGAAATTGCGCGCCAGACCGCGTCGCCCTTTTGGACCCAAACTGATAGAGGAACGGGAAAAGAATTACAAGCTGAGACCGACATGGTTGGAAAGAGGACGAATGGGGAACTCAATGGTGTAAATTTTGTACGTGTGGGCTAACTGGAAGTGTTTGAACCTTGCCGTCAAAGGTACGACTACCCATACTGGAAGACCTTCCTACTCCCCTTCAGCCCTTTATATACTCCTACTATCAGTATGTACCTAGGTATGTACACAGTAGTTACCTATACATACATAATAGTAGTAGCGGCTATATGTACGGTACGTACTAGTACTCTATCTAAGAATCCAGTTCTCCAGTTGGCGTGGTGCCTGCAAATAACAATACGTCACTCTACGTCATCAGCCGCTACCGTGCACTATTCAAATGCGACCCCGAGAAGAACGACAGAGATGTGATCTGAGCCGCTCAATAGCCAATCACCGCAGTCTTGTTATGTACTTATAAATACGTGCTGCAGCCTCAATCTTTTTCAGTTGTCTATTTCTTTGCGCTGCTCGGCTGCCTTCCCTGTTTTCTTTTATTCGGACACCTGCTCTTCGAGATATCTGCTATAAAACGTTTCTTTCTTTTACCGTCTTTTATTTGCTACCGTGATCTACTTGTTATTTTATCTTTATTTCTTTATTCGCTTATGTACACCTTTCCTAGCTAAGCGCTTAAGCTGAGCTGCTGGTTGAGGGGAAGGAAGACGACGACGACCATCCTGTCTTCAGGAGATCGCCAGAAAGCCGCTATTTCTGAACTGTTCACCGAGGCCGGACTCTTGCAAGCGCGTTCTTCAGGAAACCAGGGCGGGTTCAAGACGGAAGATTGCCGGGTTTTGCAGCAGACCTCGTCAGAACTCAGGAAGCGTCATGTGGAAATTGTGCACAGCCCTCATTACACTGCAGGAGCTGAATGCAGATTTCTACAAGTGAAGGTCTGCCGGCGAGATTCTACAAGCTGCTCAACTGATTATTCGGTTTCTACCCCCATCGCATTCGCTACGTCTTCACTGCATTCGAATATCAACCGTGCACGGGCAGTACGAGACCCAGGTCCTTGTGCATTTTTTGGAGCCCTTGCAACCGTCAAGGATACGGAACAATTTTGGAAGCCAGCGCAACTTGGTTATGAGAGCTACTGAAACGGACATCTGACTCTGATCCGGAACCGCCAGCAGCGAAGCGTCTTCTCTATTTGCTACAACAGCTACGGTACAACATGAGTCTGACTACTACTACCACCACCACCACGACTACTTCTTCTGGTGGCGCCGCTAACTCTGTTTCTGCCGCCCCCACGTTCTCATTCTCAGGTGCTGGTGTCCCTCGATTTTCTAGAGCCACGACCAGCGCCGCAAGCTTTCACCGTTGGAGGAACTGGCGTACGAATTACTCCGAACACCAGTGACTTCAAATTCTTCTGTGTCACAACCGTTGAATAACCTTGTGAGTTTGTTTAGTGGTTCTAATGTTGTGTCTTCTAGTTTGAATGCTACTGCTCCTAGTTTTAACCCCACGTATTCTGCTTCTGTATCTGTGCCTAACTTAAATGCAGTGCAATTTGGCGTGTACATACCTCCTGCGCAGGCAGGGACGATCAGACCCATAGGGCGCTCAGGACGTCCGCCTCTTTGGCGGCTGGGAGGGCGCAACCATATAGGCAGCAGGCGCGTGGCCTCTGGCTAGCAGTTGCTTCACAGCAGCAACCGCTAAGTCCTCGGG
>JASAMW010000127.1:0-121416 GCA_030247985.1 Epsilonema sp. ZAB3_2
ACTGTAATCACTACACTAAGGTCCGTTCAGCGAGAATTGAAATTGACTAGTAATTGCGTGGCAGTACATGTAAACTTCGCAGCATGAACCAGACTCTGACTGGACGGACTACCGTATTTTTGGGTGTATATCCCCATTGTATATCCCCCGTGTATAACCCCCATTGGCAAAACATAAATTTTGCCCAGTGTATATCCCCCTCCTGGTGTATAACCTCCCATAATACCTATGTAAGCTGTACAAAGTACCAATGTACACGGTGTGATGATTACCTTTCTTTCCTGGTTTTAGTTCACCATCCGCCTTGTACCATTCGCGAATATCCACGCGCGGTTTCCCCTTGAACTGACTCACGGAGACAAATCGGCTACTCCCCAACTGAAAGTAAAACAAGATCCCATGAAGCTTTCCTTCTGACACAACGCGAAAATATAGCACAGCACCTACTCACGCGTGAATACGCACATACGTGTCAGCCATACTGTTCCACGAAAATTATCCGACACATCAGACAGGCCAATTTACTCGTACCCATCTCGTCGGTCTTGCGTCTTCATTTCAGGAGCCAAAGAGGCGGGAGCAGCCCCAGACCAGTATCATCGGCTTCGGCTTCTATTGTATGCTTCAACACGTCAGCCCGACGAGCTATGTACGAGTAAAATTGGCCTATCCGGACTAAAATCAAGTCACAAGTTCACCCAGAGAGAGGCTTCTATAACATAGAGACGAAAAAATACGAAGCAGTTGAGTGAACTTGGAATTTGGATCAAATTTGGAGACAACGCATTGGCACATTCTTGGGTTTTTTGGGGACAAAATTACAGTTGGATATCTACTGTAATACGAAAGTTTTACGGCTGGATCGTTATGGAAGTCTACGTGAGCCACCCTGTAGTTCAAGTATACATGACATTAGGTGAGTACGTCCGCGTAACCAAATTGATAACTTAGGTAGTAGTGCACAACATACATACATCAAGCTTTCCATCCCCGGCATCATCGCCAGTGGTTTCCTTCTTTTTTTTCTTGGATGGAGGCTCACCCTTCTCCTTCTTCTTTGAAGCAGGTTTATTACGCTGAAAATATTACTATTATATGTTTTCCGTACGGTTCATTCCTACCTAACGTACATATTTATGTACTGTACGTGTGTTGTGTGTACATATTACCACCCTAAACGCAGAGATTACATACGTACTATTTATTTTTTTGCTAGGTACACTACGTTGTAGAGTGCTTCTTTGGAAATGTACCTTGGACACCTTTTTTATGGTCCAGCAGCCGTTTTCCAAACATATTGCGCCTTCCGCATTACGTTGCTGACCAGTTCAAAATATAACCCCTCCTGTATGCTGCGATATGGCTGTTGGTAGGCCCAATTTGCCCCTCACGTGCCCGCCACTTTTTTCAAAAGTTCTTAACATCATTCTACTCCATTTTTTTCGCTGATTTCGGTTTGGGGCATGCCCCTTCGATATTTTGATAAATAGGCCATAAAAATTGACGAAAATGATCAAATTAGCCAAAATTACCCCTTTTTGGGCTATATCATGGTGTATTCATCAAAATATCGGAGGGGTATGCCCCAAATCGAAATCTGTGAAGAAAATGGAGTAGAATGATGGAAAGAACTTTTGAAAAAAGTGGCGGGCACGTGAGGGGCAAATTGGGCCTACCAACAGCCATATCGCAGCATACAGGAGGGGTTATATTTTGAACTGGTCAGCAACGTAATGCGGAAGGCGCAATATGTTTGGAAAACGGCTGCTGGACCATAAAAAAGGTCCAACGTACATTTCCAAAGAAGCACTCTACAACGTAGTGTACCTAGCAAAAAAATAAATAGTAGGTACATAGATAGTACGAAACACCAAAATCAAACCCACATCTTCTGGTCCACTGTCTGAATCTGACGAAGACATGATTTTCTTCCGTGATGAGAGGTCTCAGTTTCTTTCTTCTTCGCGGATATCCTGCTTTGTGTTTATACTTCGTTTGGTAGTTCAGCCGTTTCTTTTCTTTCCCCTTGACCGTTTGCCCCTTTCTGCTGACGTTGGGGAAAATACCGTACTCTTCAGTGCCGCCAAAAAGGGTATTATAAAGGCCCCACCCAGCTTAGCTTCAAAACTCCACTCGACTCCACTCCACCACTCGTACTCGTGCCGTTTAGTTTTAGGAGCGGACGGAGGAAGATTCAGCTGCAAGCTGCTAAGGAAGGAGATAGGAGTGAATTGAATGAGGGATCTGGCGGCTGGTAACCAGAATATCGTGAAGTTCCAAAGGAGAGTAGAGAGCTGAAAATGGTAAGAAGGCTTCAAGAATCCGAAGGTCATTTCATTTGCTGTGTAAACGTGTGGTTTGTGGTGTGGTTGCAGCAGAGTACACGCCATCGCTACGTAGAGATTGGTCGTGTGGTCTACGTTTCCAGTGGCGTCAATGAAGGAAAACTTGCAGTCGTAGTCGATGTTGTGAACGGCACAAGGGTAAGCCTTTATCGATTCCTGTCTACAATAGGGTCATACTAAAAGGCGGACGCGGACGCTATGGCGTCCGCCTTTTGTTCGTCCGCCTTTTAGTACAGCGTCCGCAGGGCAGACACGAGCATACCTTTTTTATAGGTGTTGCTGGATGGTCCTTGCAGTGGTGTGCCAAGGGGAGCTGAGAATCTGCGTCACATTCAGCTAACCAAGTTCAAACTGCCACTGCGAGTTGGAGCCAGAACGAGCAGCGTGAAGAAGGCATGGGAAGCTGGAAAGACGCAGGATGCCTGGGAAAAAACCATCTGGGCTCAGAAACTCAAGCGCAGAACTCTGGTATGTACAGTACGTAAGCAGGCAGAAGCACAACCTTTGCACTTATTGCAGAACACTGCACCTGCTGTGCTGTGCCTGATTTACGCCACGTAAATCTTCTTTTTAGCGGGCTAACCTGACGGACTTCGATCGTTTCAAGTTGATGAAAGCCAAACAGAAGGTACACCGTTTTTTGTATCTACATTGTTCGAAGCGCTGGGCAATTGGGGCTGTCCCACTACAGAGCATAGCGGCAGAATTTGAGACTTTTCTGATAAAAGGCCAAGGATCATGTTGACATGGGTGCATAACCCACTGAAGATAGGATAGGCCGAATTGCCATAGCCCGAATTGCGCACGCTCCTATCTGATCGGCAGTTCTTGCTTGCACATGGCAGGGGTATGATGTAAGTTGATTTCAGCGTAACAAGATCATCAAGGTGGAAATGGCGAAGCTGAAGAAGCAAGGCAACAAGAAATGAAGAGGAAAAGCGTGCATGCATTCTTCCGTGTTGTTTGTTGCTGGTATGTCAGCTTATTGCTGATGATACACGCATAGGAGTTGTTGAATAAACCACGTGAAACAAGTGGCGAAAACACGATAGCTACTATTACGTACAGTAGAAGAACACTTGACATATAACGTACAATATGTAGGTTATGTACGTAAACATACGTAAAGAAACTACCAAGTATACCAAACACGAGTAGTTACAAAAAAACGAACGGACATTCAAACTGGATTCACTCATTTTCTTCGCTTTTGCGGTGGGCCTTTATGCTTTGGGGGTGCAGCTCTTCCTCTCTTTCGGCTAGACTCTTCGTAATCGTACGTGTCTTTCTCTTTGTCAGCTATAATCATGAAATGAAACCACATCAGACATACACTCGCTCGCATCCATCTGTTGTTACAGAAGGCTTTGTGTACCCCTCTTGGCCTCTTCCTCCAGATCGCTCCAGTCCTTGCCGCTGTCTGCTTCGCTGTCGTTACCGCCACCTTCCGAAGCTACAAAGAACAACACGACGCTCACATGAAGGAGGAAGAAGCTATGCACGTGCCGTGTTTGGACTCACCGTCTTCGTCGGAGCTGGGTTCCGGACTCGCCTCGTCTTCGTCTTCTTCTTCGTCTTCAGCCTCCGAATCCTCATCAGACGGATTGTACGCTTCGTCTTCATCATCGCTTTCGTCTTCCTCGTCGCCTTCCCCCGCCTACAGTACACAAGCACACACTTAGTACCGCAGCGCATACACAGGGTGAGCAGATCTCACTTCGTCGTCTGATGCCAGAAAGTTCCAGCCTCCGTCCACGAAGAACTGCTCCGGGTCATCCACAATGGTCTTCATGATTTTCGGCCAGTTCAAGCTCTGCAGTCCTTCCGTGTAACGAATATCGCAAGAGCTACGAAACAACACTACTACTGTACGTGCTGGTGGTAATAAGAAAGGAATGCAATTCTCTTACTCCATCCACTCCTTGACGTGGTCCAGCATGTTCATCGGCACCTGCTGCACCATCTCCGTTTTTCTCGAGTAGTCTTTAAACACGAAGACCATGTCGAAGTTTTTCAGCTGGAAACTAACACGCTCGAAATGAACCAGCTCAACCTCCTCCAACGTCACAACGAACGGTGGCTACAAGGACACAAAATGACAGAAACCAGTATCTACGTTCAATCAAATTGCATGTACAGTAACTATAAGGCGTATAAATACCTGAAATACGTAGCTACTCCTGTACCATAGGCCGTGCGCAGTACTTGTATACCAAATAGCCATAGACTTCTTACCCATTCGGTGAGATGTACGAGACAGCCGGATGTGGGTTGAAGGAGGACGGAGGAGCGATGTGGAACGCCGGTGAAGCCGAGTTCGCGAAAGGGAGTATCGAACTCCACGCCCTGATTCGTCATCTTCTCCACCTTCTCACAGAAGGCCTTGAACGCCAAGTTCAGCTTGTTCCGCAACTCGCGCTCAGCCTACACACACACACAGCTTTCATTCAGCGCACAGGCAGAGGCAGAGCAGCAGCAGCAGCAGACGCACCTGTTCCGCGTAGATGTCGTCCCTGTCCTGCATATGGTGATACTTGCCCAGATCCGTCGTGATCTCTCCCACCTCCGTGAAGAACTGCATGTCCAAGTGCTTCTTCTTCCCGAACAGGATCGCATTCTCAAACAGAAGAAACCCCTTGCTTTCAACAGAAGAAACTCGGCTCAGAGCAATCAATAGTACCTTGAGATGGAAGTGAAGGAGTATGATCATTTCGTGGTCGCAAGGCTGGAAGAAGGCGTGCTTGATGTTGTTGTACATGATATCCACCTTGTCTCCGCGGAGTGAAGTGTATCGGAATCCATTGACGTGCGCCTCCAGTGTGCCGGGAACTCGCTTGGAGATGACATTGGGGCGAATGTAGAGATCCTTGAGCCGCGGATTGCCCTTGTTCTGGCTGAGGACGAGCTTGTCCTGCTTCACGATGCCCTCCTTCTGCTGCTCCTCCGCCTCTCGACTCTTGAAGCGCTTCTGCACATCCTTGATCAGGCGAAACGCCGTGTTCAGATTGCTCGACGGCGCGTTCAGCTCCCCCGGCTCCTTCAGATTGCTGCTGCGATACGTCCTACGCTCAATAGCACACAATTAACACGCACTCTCCATATCTCAAGATGTCTCTTTTCTTTTTCTTTACATCTCTTTGACGAAGGTGGCCAGGGGGTTGGGAAACACGTTGGTCTCCTTTCCGATGGTGGAGCCGGGATGGAAAAAGTTGACGCGCAAATACGTGAAGTCTCCTTCCACAGACTGGCTGATATTCTACAAGCGAATCAACAACATGAGTCCACACATGCAGCCAAGTGCACCCTCCTTCATATGCAGGCACAACGAAACCTTCACAACTCGCAAAGCATTCATTCATTCATGCATACATACATATACATATATACACGTACCTTGATCATGGAGATGTGAAAAGGGACGGGAATACCGAACACTGGCAGAATCACCGACTCGTACTTTCGATCTATGAAACATGTACAGTACAGTACGTTAGTACTATCATGAGTACATTAGCATAAGCGGGCAACCAAGCTACTAGCTCACTTACCGGGTATTGTGACTTACCGACGTAGATTTCAAGCGAGGAAACTTCCTTCTCCTTGGGTAAACTCGTAGATGATTTGTAGGAAACGTTAGACTTCTTCAACCTACAAACAGTCAACAATACATACGCCTACGATCTACGTACGGTACGTACGTACATTGTTCCTTTTCCAGTTGTTTTCAAGGGCGGCGGGGCAATGCTTCACTTAGTGATCAACCCCACCCTATACCCTGCGCAGTCAACCGTCCACTACCCAAAACCCATTGCAGATACTGTACATGCATAGCACAGTAGTGCGCGCCTACTTTTCTGCCGTCGGTTTGTTCTTGGCTTGTGCGAGTCTGGCGCGTGCAGAATCGTTCAGTTGAGTGGCCAACTCCCGCTGATGCTCCTTTCGCTTCTCCTCGTTTGTCTCCTTCTTCTACAACCCTCTACTAGCCTTAGTTCTCTTCAACAAGAGCCTCCTTTCCACACTGTATTTTTATTGAACCTTACCCTTAGCTGTTCCGTGAGCACCAGCGATCGTTTGCCTCTTCCCAGGTTTTCCGCTATCTGATTCTCCTTGTCATCCTGTTCTTCTTTCTCGTCGCTTTCCTGCAACACAGTCCATGCATTGCGTCTTCGTCTTCACAACCACCGTGTCGTGTACACTCCACATAGTACCTACCGTGAACTGTATGGCGATGCTCTTGTAGCGTTTCTTCGCTTCGTTCGTCAAATTCACGCCTCCGTTCTGCAAATCGCACAAACACGCGATCAACAGGACTCAGCTCATTCTAGCAAAACAAACAAAAAACATATCATGCTTCTTCTGGTCACCTCTGTGACGTGAACAGTATCACTGAGCACGAGCGCCACTGTCTTCCCCGCTTTGTCTTCCGCATCTTCCACTCGAATTTCGCTGAATCCAATGTGCACCACAAACACCATATCTACAACAACAACACCGCCTCACCAACCAGTATTTAACCCAGCTCAGGCATTTTCTTTTTGCTTACTAGCTTCAACTGTCACAGTGCTCTTGGGATGGATGGTTATGGTGGAGTCACGAAACTCGATGCCCGTAGAGAAGCTATAAACCAATAAACAAGAAACAGTAAAAGCAGCCATATACGTACCTATAGTACAGGCTGTTTAGCGAAAGCTGTAACCTCTAAAATGCTTATAACTTCTGAACCAATGCTTAAATTTTAACCAATTTTTTTAAATAAAAACTTGAACACATACCAGACAAGCATGCAAAATTTCATTGGTGGGTCTTAACTAGGAAGGAAATTATGAAGCCTCAAACATTGGGTGTCAAAATCGGCAGTGATGAGAAAAGCGCTCGATTTTGAAGTCTATATGGAAGCAAGTATGCTTTTTCTCTCCATTCAAGCATCCATTCGGACTTATTCAGCATACAATGCGAAAACATAAAGGGAACATTGCCGCCATCCCTATGAACATGCTTGAAAAAAGTCTTTTCCAGGGTTTTGAAGACGGCTGCACAAGTGCAGGAGAACGAAAACGGGCACATCGAAAAATAGGACCTGAAAAGGCGTCGCTTGTTTGTTCGTTAATAGTGCATGTACGCTAATGAAATTTTGCATGCTTGTCTGGTATGTGTTCAAGTTTTTGTTAAAAAAAAATTGGTTAAAATTCGTGCATTGGTTCAGAAGTTATAAGCATTTTTGAGGTTACAGCTTTCGCTAAACAGCCTGTACATACGTATGTAAGTACGCATACCACATATCGTATATAAGATAGGACAATCATGAAGCATCAACTATTTGGTACAACTACAAGTGATTCTAGGAGTACATGAGCAGGAGTACACCACCATCCCGCAAATGCCGCTCACAGTCGTCGCAGACGCAAGAGCGACAAGCGCACTGCACATGTCTCCGTGCCGACGCCCAAGTGTACGGCATTCACCGTCACTTCGGCCGTCTAGACGGAGACGTGATCGATGAAGAGCAAATTGGGAATACCCGAAGTTTTCCGTGAGCTTGTCCACAAGCTCGGGCTTTTTCTGACGAACGACAGCGACGCCAGCTTCGTAGACGGAGGAGAGGGTGGCGCCGGCCTTCAACGCCTTTATCACTGCCTCCTCCGCCTCCAAGAGACACTCATACGCAGAGGACACAGCTGACCCTGGAGCTACCAGCATCGTACGAGACACGTTGGAGCAGTACTGCTTGTAGCGAGCTCCGAACGAACAGAGAATGGCGCCGAAATGCACCGCCTCCTTGTCACTAAACAACACATCACACATACTGCATGTGAAGAGAGATAATGAATGGTTGCAGAGGGGGAGTCACCTGACAGCGCTGAACTTGAGACTGTAGTTTCCTCCGGATTGAATGATGGGGGAGTAGCAGCTGTCCAGATGACTCGTGTTGATGGCGCCCACCACCTTCCGGTCCTGCAGCGCCATCTCGGACATCTCCGACAAGCGGGAGTGCTTCATCTTCTACAACAACCCACACCACACCACACCACACCATGCCAGTCAGTGCCATGCAGAGTTCGCTTTTGTTGTTCGCACCTTCTCTGCGTCCACGATATCGATGATCTGCAGCCGTACGTACTTCTGCCACACATTACAGCTGGCTGTACACGCCTGCTTGATCAGCGTCAGCTCCATCTCATCCTTCACCGCCAAGATCAAGCCAATTACACCAGACACATTCTCCTACAAGAAAAGTATCATAGTCAGCCTGTAACTATGCAACGTCACTGTGTGCCACGAATAATATGCAAAAAACAACAACAACAGAGTGAATATGTTACCGTGCTCAGATTCGACGCTTTCACCATTTCTTTCCACTTGTCAGCAAATGCGCCAAAAGCCTTATCTTTCGAGAACTGACCCAAGGTTTTCCCCTAAAAAAACAAAACACATGCATACAGCGAAAGGCTTGCCATGCAACAGTTCTATTCGCTGCAACACTCGCGTCGGGAAAGAGACTTCTTATCACAGGACTATTCTAGTCGTTCACCTCCCCGCTCTCTTTTATCGCATCCAAAATTTCCTTGAACTTGTCGTCATCACCAGCGTCCTGCAAAGAGATCAAGCAAAAGAGTTACCAGAAGAAGCAATGACTTATCAAAAGACATGCCTGTCTTTGAATGACGAAATGGGCTTCCTAACCAAACCTTGTCTCTGGTAAAAATGTGGACTGGTGGTAGAGCGTTTTTGGCTTCTTCGCTTTCAATGGGCTTCAAGAACTCCGTCTTCTTCCTGCTAGCCAACAGATAGATGCCTTGCTTGCACAACACCATAAGAGTATCCGTCAATTCGTAACCAAAAAGCCAATGCTACAACGCACAAAACATGACACCTGTACTATGTACTATATCTCACTAGTGTGCCGCTCAAAATTCGCAGTAGACATACGTACAGTATGCAGCCACGAACACAGGCAAGCAAACAAAAGTAACAAGTACAGAACAGTACCATACAAGGTCCGTTTTTTCAGTAATCGACAATGCTTTCTAGCAAAGGCGGTTAGGGAAACGTGGTATCTCCTACTCTACTGTCTCGGCAGAGTCACTATTGAACGGGTCCCTGACTGGTACTGGACTATACACATTGACATACCGCAATATGTGCACTTGCACGCACTTTACCTGCACGCTTTGTGTTTTGCTGTAGTTTGTCGATTCTCCACTTCCAAGAATTACCGAAAGCGCATCTATATTCTCCAACGATTCGTTCTTCTCCTAAAAGAAGGCAAAACATAGCGAACATTAGTGTTATCAAGGAGCTCCTTGGTGTTATACACGTATGTATGTGAGAAAAGAACTCACCCATGCTTCATAGATGATCTTTGCTCTCTTGATGAAACGCTCCTTATCAATTAGGGCAGCCATTTTCCGCTATTTCCCTCCCAAACTAGGCAGATTTCTTCAACTTGGTCGTCTTCAACTTGGTCGTTCTTGTAACAAGACTTGTTTCGTTTGCCGCTTTGTTTTTGTTTTGGCTTTCGTCAAACTGCGTTGTCTGTCGCTTCGTGCATTGCGATATTTACAAATAACCATGGATATAACGCCAAAACAAATATACGCACTGAAATACCTTATGCACGCCCGCTATGGTTCTGTGCAAATTCAGCTGCTATTGGGAGGAGAGGAGGGTCATGCATGCCGCGTTCACCATACGTTTTATATGTACGTCCGACGTATCTAGGAGTACATAGTTGTTTGCAGTGTGCCATGTACTCCTAGATATGCTGGATGTACGGACGTGCATGGACGTATGGTGAACGTGGCATTATTGTAGTCAGCAGCTAAATCCAATAATGGGCTACTAGCTAAGTAAGATTTAGGAGAGAAGGTCTTCTGTCTTCCCAGCTCTCCATGCATAGCGTAGGGACACACAAAATGCGTAAAAGTTTATTGGATGTACAATATTGGCCACATGATGGTCGTAAGTAACCAAATGCTTGCCTGCTTGGATGTCTGAAAACTGTTGTTTGCCGGTTGAATAAAAACTGTCGATAAATCAGGAAGCTGGAATGGGCTTTGAATTCTGTATAAATGAAAACCTTTCCTGATCCTATGTACTATGCGCACAAAATGTTGCGTCCATGGTATGCGTATGGTGCTGATGTACAGTTTTAGATTAGGTCGAAAAGTGGTTGCCATCCAAAGTGGTTGTGTTCGGGTTACCCTGAAAAAGGCTGAAAATTGACATGCAGTTGATTTTGAGACAGATAATGTGGACCAAGATAGCCTTGAAATTTTTTTGCCGAGACGAGTGTGTGTGCGTGTGTGTGTGCATGCAGCCGCACACCAACACCAAGCACAAACATATTGGCAGTCCGGTGGTTAATGCGAAACAACGAATGAAGGAGTGAAGTGATGTCGTTATTGTGCGTGCATGTGCAAGATGTTTTAAAGACAGCGGCCAAGCAGTTTTAGACGTTTAGCCACCCGATACCAAAATAGTTGATGAATTCGGGTCGAGGCGGATGAGTTGGGCTAGAGGCATCTATCTCAATCTCAGCTTCGTTGTCGCCCAATTCATTGTAACTTTCGACCAATTGATCGCTCTGGCTACTGTCTGACCGCTAAATTCAACTTGAGTTGAGTGTGACATTCAGTGGTCAGTCTGGAGCTAGACGCTACTACAACGACAGTGTCTAACACCAAAATTGGAAGGGAACAGCGGCCAATTAGCGTCCATTATTATTGGCTACCTTTTATACCCGCGTCGTCCAGAGCATTCCGATGCATTCTCAGTATTCTCCCTACGCCTTTCGAGAAGTATATAAGATGTGTGACAATTGTAGCGTCTTTCTTTCTCAAGGAAACTAACTACTGTGCGAGCTGGTGTGACCTTTGGCATTGTGGTCGCGCCCGAGGAGCAAGTTTTATGGTTACATTTATTTTATTTACCTGCTACGCTACGTACCTTCCCATATGGGTATTGTATTATATGTACGGCACAGTGTAGTACATACTTCACTTTGCTTGTGTTCTTGTGTGGTACGTACGTACGTGGCGAAGAGTAGGTATCCGCAGTCACCAGACCAGGCTCCAAATCTATCGTATGTTTGTACATACCTTATCGGCCCATGAGCACACACGTTGTGTTTGCCTTTCCTGACAGCCATTGTTTGTTCTGGGAGACTTTTTGTTTGCAGCTGCAGGGCTTATATACTTCGTGTGAGGGGTTGGTTGGAGGGCGGGTTTCTTTCCTTCAATCTTTATCGCCCTGATTAAGCCACTGATGTGATTCTCGTGGCCATGCTTCTCACACTGCGCAGTTCGCACTCGCCACCCACCCATCCCGCGTTGTTCCTTCTGTTTGTGGTATGTATGCGTCGTACGCAGAAGCAGGTGTAATCATATGTTTAGTACATACTGTGTGTGCGTATGACGTGTGGGATGCAAAATTGACTCAAAATACGGCTGATTGTAGCCTCAGAAATTATGTGCCCAATTGTCCGCCTCCGGCGATGCGATGCGCCCGATTTTTTCAGGACCTACACAAAGCGTGTGAGGCGGACTGGGCGGGTTTTGGAAAATCGTACATACATTATCCCCGTTGCTGTCATTACCCTCTGCGGGGTTTTTGAGCCCCTGTGCGCCTGCCTGGCTTCTGGGGCATCTGCCGTGTACCCGTAAAGTCATTTTCTCCAGATTTCTATTCGCAAATAACGGCTGTCGAGAAGAGTGTACTCGTACGTACCCGCCATCTCATCCTGCGTGAGGCGCGTTTTGTGTATTTGTGTGGGGTTGTAGGCGGACGATGGATTGATTGTCTTTCAACCTCTCTTACCGCGTTTCCTCCGCCATTTACTGCGCATAGTTTTGAGTGGGCGCAGGAAGAAGCTTTGAACAGCCACTATCTATTATTTAGCTACTCACACGGCTTCAGCTTCTTGAGTGACGACGAGAGTATGTTTGTTTGGCGGCGTGTGCGCTTCTCACTGTTGTTTACTAGCTTATACTATTATCTTTCTTTATCTTTGTAGCATCCTTCAGTATTCAATTCAGTCAGCCTCCTTCCTGGTTTGGTGGATATTATCACCCGCAATAGATACCTCAGTTCAGTTGTGTTATTTCGGTCGTACGTAGTCATGCTGAAGTACCAAGTGAAAACGTTGCCGAGAGGTGGCGAGAGAAGACGGAGATCTGTGCTGGATGAAAGCTCGAGTCTCTTTTCGGATTCATCTCAGATCGGTGGCGAGAGCAAGAACAGTAGTAGTTCATCCGCGGGAGGTCATGAAGCCAGTAGTTCCGCTCTCTTGTCTCCTGAGTGTCTGCGTCGTCGCGGTCGCTCTTCCTCGGTTTCCAGTCTCAGCAGCGCCGGAAGCTCCAATGACTCACCCGCCGAATGGGTAAGGCAGAAATGAAGAACTCATTACGGATGCGGAGGATATCCGGCTGTGAACGTGCAACAGTATGACGTCGTTCGAAAACGCTATTTGCAGGGAACATTGAGGGTGTATACGGATTCAATTCGCCCGGATACAGACTACAAGACTTTCTTTGTGAGTACTGCCACTTCCGCAGCAGATGTCGTCCGTATGGCACTGAACAAGTTCCGGCTGGGCTATCGCGATCCCAAGTTGTTCTACTTGTCAATGGTGGTTAAGACGCATAAACAAGGTACGGTAGACAGACGGTTACGGTAACGGTACAGTACAGGCTCTAAAGATTGATTACCTCCCTTTAAGGTTTTTGGGTGGAAAACGTTTTGGTTTTGGAGTCCGACGCAAAGCCATTGGAATTGCAAGCGTGTCATCCAAAGGAGCAGTCGCGTTTCGTCCTGGAAATGAAATCTGGCATCCCCATTCGCATTTACGACTTCTGCCTTCTGCCTGAGGTGCCGCATCCATATGTTTATTAGTTCAACCTTGAATACAGCTCTTATCTCTGTTCGGTAGTCTCTCAGGAGTGCCTAAAGGCTCTGTTTACTAAAATAGTAACTGATCCGCCGTCGCACACCGCATGGCCCATATACATGCATATTGCGTAGGCACTCTAAACACGATCGTACTGTACTGGCAGTGGCTTCCTGTGCTCGAGATGCGTAATGTACAGTGTACAGTGCTCCATCCAACTGTATTTCGTTTCAGTCAAACTACAAGAGTATTTTGATCTCGAGTAAGACGACATGTGCTGAGGCGGTGGCGCTGGTGTTGCAGACGCACCGTCTGCCCTTCCCCAAAGAAAACTTCGTCCTCGTCAGCGTTGACACCAGGACTGGCTGTAAGTAATTCGAAATCAGTTTGGCGCCCTTTTCACACTCTTGTGACAAAGGCCGTTAATCGGCTCAGCGTCTGAGCGCGCCCCATACAAATTAATTACCGCAATCCCCAAGCGCTTAGAAAATGTACAGTATACAGGTCTTGACGTTCATTTGTATGTGGTGCATTGTGTATGTGTATGTGCTGTGTGCAGTGCAACACTATAAACCACGAGTCACGACTTTTTCCAGATGAATTTATTCTGCCTCCTGAAGCTTTGCTCATTAATGTGGTGGAACAAGGGGATGACCGGCAGCAGCTTCATCTTCGTTCCTTTTCACATGCTCGACTCTGCCTGAACGGGAAGCCGAGAATTCCGGCCACTATCGTCGAACAGCTAGCCGGCGGCATCTCATGTTGATCTGATGTGTGATGACTCTCGTTCAATGTTACATACCTAATGTAGCCTAGACGTACAGTAAGGGCTGGCTTCTTAACCTCCGGACGGAATTCACACCAATTTGGGCCAAGTTTGGCCTGAATCCGTACCCAAAATTCTGCGTATTTCTGGGTGGAAAAGGGCGATTTCACCCAGACTCTGGGTCCCAAGTTTTTACTCTGGACCCGGAATCACGGGTTTCTGGGCACGGAATCACACCAAATTCTGGGCGAAAGTTGTTTCCTTCGTTCTTCTTTTCGAGAGGTCAAATTACATTCACGCTCCCTTCCACCGCGTTTTGTACATACGTAGTGGGCAACGCAAGTCCGAGATAAAGAAATGAAGCTGTCAAGCCAGACGGCGCGCGGACACAATTTATTGCCATACCCACAGTGGTAGGCCGGTTTGACTTGAGGGATAGTAGTACGTGGGTACACAACGTGCTTGCTGCTACCTTGGCGAGAGACAGAGAAGCAACAGCTTGGGAAAGAAAGGCAAGGAAACTTTTATTGCCTCAACGGACAGGCTCAATGGTAATGGTGGCAAAGGGAGTGGGAGTATCAATTGCCAATTAGATAATAAAAGAGGGTGGAGGCGCTCGAAAACTTTGGGTACGGAATTTACGGGTCGGACCCCAGAAATACCCCAAATAATGGGTTCTGAGCCCAGAATCTCGCACCCAGAAAAGAAAACTACGCACCCAAAGTTACCCAGAATTCTGGCCAGAAAAAGGCGTATTCAGGCCAAGTTGGTGTGAATTCCGTCTGGGGGTTATGAAGCCAGCCCTAAATGATTTGTTCTTGCCTGATTGCTTCTTTGTAATTGGGTGTTTTTTTAAGCTGTTGCAAAATACTACGTATGCCATAAGTTGTGACTCTCCCAAAAGACGTCCAGGCCAAGGAGTTTGGCTTGCAAAAATAGAATATCAGTGCTATGAAGTGAACCGTACTTTTGATGCGACTTTTTCTTATAATCCATGAGGAGTCAGCCATGGCCTGCAAGCTGACATGAATTGAATTGGATGAATATGCGCGTGAGCCTTCGATCGGTCTCCAGTGTTGTGCTTGCGCACGTTCGTTTCAACCAGTAGTCATACAATTTTAGTAGTCAGTCGTGGAAGCGCACGTACATTGTAGTTCCTACCTACCTACCTACCTGCTCAGCGAATTGGTTTCCAGCGCAAAAAGGTGTATGTTACTATGCACGTATGTATGTAGTACATATCTGTCTATGCACGTTCGGCTTGTTATGGTGTACGTAAGTACGTATATACTACTGTACGTATACGTTGGTTGTCGTACTGGTGCGTAACTTACACACGCATTTATTCTCAACCGCGCGGCAGGACAGCAGAGGAATCGAATGAGAAGAGTGTGTGTGTGGCAGGTTCACGATGGCGGCTCGTGTATGTATTGAAGGAGGACACAGCCACTAAATCTGACTCATGCGTTGCTACTGCCAGTGCTGCTGTTGCTACCGTTTCGTTGGCACCTCAGTGTGAAGTGAGGAGTGTGACAATCTCTGCCGAAGAGGCAAATAAATTTAAATAACAAAAATACGAGGAGAGAATAAGAGTGCCAAAGGAAAGAAGACTAGGATGGCGGATTCTTTTCCTCAGTCCCATTCGACAACCACTGGAGCTGCCACGGCTGCAGCTTCATTCGCTGTCTCTGGCAGGCCTCAGCTGGACACTAGCCAGCTTAAAACACTGCCCGTCATCCTGAAATATGCTGAAATCGTATGCAACTGCACGTTCTTGAACGCACGAAATGAGGACGCGACTAGCGTAATGATGACAAGGAAGTGAATTTTGCAGGCCGCATCCTTCGTCACATTTCTTGTCTGTGTCACATCGGAAGACATCGGTGGAAAAGCTGGCTGGGCTGGATTCGTCTCTTTCTTTGGATTCTTGGGTGTCGCAGTGCTTCTCTGCCTCTTCTTATTCCATGTCATGGATTTGGTCACCAGGGTGCCGTGGGCGCTGGTGGTAAATATCTGTCTATAGCTGCTGCTATAATTGCAACTTTATTAGTATTGAACGACAGTATTCTATGTATTAGAATTGTTTGCAGGAGTTCGGCTATTACGGTCTGTGGAGTTTCTTTTGGGCAGTGGCCACAATCTGCATGATTGTATTGGCTGCTCAGCTGCCTGTTGGAGTGGGTCACGCAGCATTCGCAGCTGTAAGGCGTAAGGCTACTATATAATCTGCCATACAAGAAGTTATAGCTGTCTTCCTTACATTTTCATGAGAGAAGAGACTGACATTTTGAGACCTTCTAAGACATTTCTGCATGCAACTTCTTGCTTGCATCTTTACAAAACAAAGCAAGCAACAATCACCCTGCAGCTAGTGCCCGCTGTTTCCGAATTAGCCAATTGTAAAAATACGTAGGTTTGTTTCAGTTGCTGTGCTTTGCTTGTACGGCTTTGTTTGGCTTCGATACATTCCTTCACTTTGTGAAATTCCGAGGAGATAGGGATGCTCCTCCTCCTCCACCAACTCAGGACGACCATCAGCAGTATGGACAGCCAGAAGCAGGACCAACATATCCATGACGGTGCAATTTGCATCTCAGCAAATTTCTCGCTCTATAAGTAGGTACCTACGTATGTGCCGATTAAGGGTGTCCCAGAATAGGTAACGCCCCAGCCTTCAATGCCTATATAATCTCCACAATGGACACTGACAGAATTATCTACGTGCTTTGTTTTGAAAGCCGAGCTCTTCAAAATTTTCAACACCAAATTTTACCCAATTGTTTGGTAAGACTTCGAAAATTGCGATATGGTTTGTTTGTAGCTCTAAACGTCGAAACTCAAAACAAAAGCGAGCTTTCCTTTCAGTATGAAGAAAAAATAGGTCTCGAGGCTATAGGTGCTTTGCATTACATGCTGGCATTGGAGCTAAAGCCTGAGATAGGCCTCCACATTTCCCACTAGTATTTGGGAGACATCTTATTTCAAAAGTAAGGCCTATGAAGCCAAATATTGCCTAGCTCGAAGCCTTGGCTATATTCATTACCAAAAAGCACCTACACAAAATCTCATTTTTCTGCATGACGGAGAAATCCGGGGAGTATATTATGGGATACCCCTATAGATTTATTTCTTACTGTATAATTATTGTGCATTACTGCGATGAAGTTTTGTTCTATTTATGAACAGTACAGTACATACCCATGTTTCCAAATAGTTTCTGAGTAGAAACGTGCGACAATTTGATCCCCAACATATTCTTCCCACAATATCGGATTTGTTGGACTTGTGAATCTTTGTTCCAGTGTCACATCTCTACGCTGAAGGAATAAAAACGTAAATCAATAAACAAAACTTTGAACAAACAACAATGAAACAACCAGAAAATGCAACCATGAAACGATAAAATATAAGACTCTGTCCGTAGTGTCTGTCACTCGTTACTGGTCCATCACAAAATGTTTCGATTTCAACTAGGCGAACGCACTGTAATATTCAACCCAACTTGGCTTGTTTCCTCTCGGTTTTCGTCACATCAGACTCTTCCGCATCACGCTAGTACAGAAAAACGATGCTTATCGAATACTTGTTCTACAGTCTGGCCACAACGACTTTGCTGTAAAACTCAAGCCGTGTTTCGTAAAATACCGTATTTATTTACCGGTGCATACTGTAGTTCCATGCAAAAATTGTGAGGTCCTATGATATGGGCTATGCATAAGGGGGGACTTATGCATGGGGGGCTATGCATTGGACAAATTTGATGTTTTACCATGGCTATGCATAGGGGAAGGGGCTATGCACCGGTAAATATGCGGCAATGCAGGGGGAGCTGAGCTATGCGCCTATGCGGCATGTTTGTCGATGCTTCACGGAGGCAATACCTACTGTATTTACCGGTGCATAGCCCCCAATGCATAGCCCCCCTATGCATTGCCCCATATTGGCGAAACATAAAAAGTGCCCAATGCATAGCCCCCCCCCCCCCCTATGCATAGCCCCATATGTACTGTAGAGTACCTGAAGCTACCTACATAAGCTGGTCATAAGCTACCCATAGCCACTCCCATACCAGGTACGATGCCTATAAGCCTGCTTGGGGGTGTATTGTACCAGAATAACCCTGTTTTGACCTCGATTATGCCCGAAAACATGAGCCCCATAATGGGACCTCTCAATTTTTGCATAACCCCACCGGTAAATACGGTACTTATGTACTGTACATACCTTTCGCTTAAGGAAGTAAGCGGTGATGGGTTTCGGTGTTCTTTCCCTGTGTGGAATGAGTGTGAGACTGAGTGGAACTCCGCAGATGGTGTGCATTTTCCTGGCGAGCACCTGGAGAAAGGCCTGAAGGATGATTCGATGCTCCTGTGTGTCCACTCCCTCCACCACCACTGGATCACCGCTCAACACACAGCACGGAGGATACCTGCACAAATGCCCCTTCCTGTGTGTATACTGTGCGCATATCGACAACATATGCATCGAAAGCAAGAGCAAAGTCGTTCGTAACTGCGTGTACAGTAAGTGCATACGTAAGCGGAGGAACGCCCGGCAAGCGAGTGAAGTAGACCTCGTAGTAGTAGGAAGGAGCAGTCGACGGCAAAGAGTAGCCATACTATAATCAAGCAAAAATCACCAATGCCCGTCCAGAGGCTTTTAAAGCATCGGGAGAAAAGTACGTACCTACTAATAGGAATATAAAAAGCTACTGGCACTGTGATCATGTATTTGGTTATTGTATCGTTGTGGTAAATATGCAGTATAAAATCTTGTCGTCATCATCAATAATGTTACCGTTTCCCACCAGAAGTTGGCCAGCTCGGCGTAGTTCTGAAAGGTGGAAGAGGCTGGCAGAGAGTCCCGAATACCAACCACCTGGCCCTTGCTAGCTCTGAAACTTCTCACTATATGCATGCGGCCATCCATGAACAGCATGGAAAAAATATGGAACTGATGTGAAATGGGCCGAGTAAAAAAGCACTAAATACCCTAACGCATCAAAGCAAATTCACCGACAAAAGATAGACGACCACTAGTAGGCTCAAGGTACAGTAGAACGAACAATACTGCATTGGTAGGTAGGTAGGGTATGTACTTGGGCAGAACGCGACACCACTTGGAGAAGACGGGTGTGTTGGGGTGTTCGTAGCGGAGCGAGTGGAGGATGGCGCTCTGTTGCACCAGCTCCTGCTCCATCCCAGTCTCCCACTTCTCCATCGGATGCAGACGCACCACATCAGCCAACAACCTCAGATACAACTCCCCGCTGCTGTTGCAATACGCTTCCACCGCTGAAACAGCCACGCAAACTACCTACATGTGCAAGTAAAGCTTCACGATACCGTAGGTCTTCTACGAATAATACACTACAAGAGCTTACTCATTCGCTTGAATTTCCTCTTGCGCATATTGTTGAGGAAGTCTGTGCCTTGCACGAGAGATTCGCCGACTCTGTTCCACTCCGGACTCGTCCTCTGCCATATGGAGAAGCGAAGAGCAGACGCCAACACCCCGCCGTCCACCCATCCGCAACGCAACACCTATAGTACATCCTCATGCATGCCCACAGTGGGTGGAAGCCTACTCGGTGGACGTACGCTGCTCGACACACAGCCTCCCTGGCACATGCGACTGCATGGACTGCCATGGCCACGCTTACGGAAGCAAGATTTCACACTCTACGTGTACTGAACACTGAGGAAGAGAAGCGCACCTTGACACCAGCGCTGACCAGCTCCTCCTTCCATCTGGCAGATTCGTAGCGACTCTTCGGTAGCACTACCACAAACCCGTCCACACTCTGCGTCGGAGACACCAGAATCTCAGGAAAAGAGCGTAGCAATCGTCTAGAACACAAAATCCCAGATATAGGCCTACAGACTATAGGTTCCATACGTATACGCACTGTAATTGCATTCAACAGATTCGTACATACCTTTACGTAGGCATACCTACGTACAAGCGACGCATGGATGGATAACATATACGTGTCCGTACTTGGTGATAATTTGCTGGGCGTGATGCGGAGATTTGTACTTGGCAGCCGTGGTCAGCTCCAGTTCACAAAAAGCAGCCACCAACTCAGAATCTGACGGACGACCAACTCGCAGCAACGTCTCCATGTTTACAGCAGTTACGCTATAAGTTCCAAAACATCAGCAGCACATTGATAAGCACAGTGAAAGAAGCCTTCGAGAAAGTAGCACTCGCTATAGGTCATGACAAACCATCACCAATTTCCCGTCGCATAAATTCATCTCAGCCACGCCCAGCGAAAGCTTTATTCTTCCCCAAGTCACGCGTAGGCATACACGACCAACATATACAGTAAATAATTACCTTTAACGATACATAATATTATTCACATAAAATTTGAACAACTGAAGACACCCTGTCAGAATACACAGATGAAATAAGCAATAATATCCGAATAAAACTACACAAAACAAACGCTAACAGTAAACGTACAAAAATCTGTTGACTGAGAAAAGTACTGTAGTACTATCATGACAGTCAATTATCGGTACGTGTGTTATCGGTAGGAAAGGAGTAGATCAGTGGATGGGGCTGCTTTGGCTTTGGACTGGAGGCACTCCTTGCGCCAATTCGCCATTTCTCCAAGCTCGAAACTTGAGGAAACAGTCGAAACCATATGCAATCATCGCCAGAAATCCAAAAAACTGCAACAAAGAATACATGATACACACACATATAGTATAGGTTTTGCCCATCACCAACACTGCTTCTTTGTTCATATGTAGCAGGAGCTCAACAAAGCAGAAAAAAGCTTACTGCAGCGACACCGTAGGCCGTTGCTGAATAGGAGTGCAGTGCCGTGGAGAGCAATACAGTCGCAGCAATCAGGTAGAAAAGAGTCCACGTAAAACAGAACACCAGCTCCTACACAAACCAACCACCACCTCCTACACCACAACTACAGTACATAAGTACGTACACTACTACCAACCACCACCCACCACACCACGGCTTACTAACTTCCCAAGCTGACATCACACAAAGCAAGAAAATGAAACTAAGAACTAAAACAGGGAGAACACAAGCATGTCACATGCAGACGTGATCTAGAACAGAGCACAAGAGGAATGAGGATGTATGGTGCTACAGCAAAGCATGAGAAGGGATCCATGATGTAGAAGAAGGCGTGGAACATCAACGGCATGCTTATCAGGAGGAAGGGTGAAAACTAAAGTAGATACTCACGGCGAATGCAGCGTATGGAGCGTGATTGTCCCCACGTCTCATACCGCCTGCTCTTGCAGCCAACACACTGGACGCTATCAAGTAGAAGAACGACCACAGCGCACAATACAACATCTCCTACAACAAAACATACCGGAAACAACTCACAACTAAGAGTACAGCATATTCCTACACATATACGTAGGTACTGTACAACAAACATTACAATACTTAGAACGGCAATGAGTTTGGTCGAACAAGACAGGAGTGGACAACATAAAAACAAATGCAAGACAAGGATGTGAACATGCAGACACCCCCCTTCCCCTCCATTGCGGAAGGCTTCCGCACACATAGTGGCATTGTTCATCGGCTACGGCACATTTGGCTTTTAGCTAATGCGAGAAAGTAGTACTTACAACAAGGAGCCAAGGGACGAAGTTGAACATTTCGATCATGTGGAACAAGTAGAGTATGAGCAGAGTCAACGTAATGATGAGAGCCACAATGGCAACGAACGTACCCCAACCAGCACCAGCGTATCCAGGATGAGGACCAGCCACAACACATACGAAACAGATAAAGTCCAACACCTGAAAGCAATCCAGTCCCCGCCAACGACAACCGCAAATGAACAAAAGCACAGCCTTCTTCCGGTGCAAAGCTTGCGTTTCTTACCGCTTCAGTCACTTTCACCATTCCAGGCAGAGTCTTCAAGTAATCAATGTCCAAATATGGACGCATACTGGTATCCACCGTTGGACTCGCACTGTGGACAGTTGTAGTTGTAGTGTGAGATTTTGGAAAGCCTTGAGGGTCAGCCATGACACATCCAGCAACCAGCTACAACAATACTTCAAGGATTACACGCATCAAAGCCAACCAGCGCACAATAAAAAAGTGCAGGCAGCTCCACCTCTGGTGCAGGAAAATGTACGTCGGCAGTCTTTCGTTGAAGTTGTCTCTCAGTAAGTAGGGTACGTACACACACAACACAAGTGCGTATGTATGTACAGTGAACGCAAGAGAAAGAGCAGGCGCAATGCAACCTCCCTGTCTGTCAATTGCAGATATGCAGCACAGCAAGGAGGAGAGCTAAACTATGAGGCGGTGAGGGAAATATAGGCGAGAACACCAGAAGCCCCCTGCAGTTTACAAAGAAACCAGCCGAACCAGCAAGCGCAGAGTCAGACTGAAGTTGCCTGCGCAAACAACACTCATTGCTACCGAAAAGACAAACAGGCTGCTGAGAATTCGCAGTAGCAGCCGCCTGCTCCTACTACTTACTTACACTGCTTCATCTTCGATGCCGCCGTTCATTTCGTCCGAAAACCAATCTATGCAAACATCATTCGCCTTCCTACACAAAAGAAACCGAGCCAAAACCGTCACCCACCCACCGAAACAGCAGCATGCAGTTCTTACCGATTTCAGTGAAGGCATGCGGCATGCCAGATTGTTGTGAGAGTCATGGAGCCACTTCTTTGATGAATCTTGCTGCCCTCCGTTCGCAGCTGCTCTGCTTGTTCTGCTGTGGTGGCCTCGTCGCAGGCAGGCGCTTCCTTCCTTCCTCCTTCACCATCGCTCCAGTACGTTTCAAATACGCGCCTTCGCGAGGGAAAGCAAAAGAGCACATAAACAAAAGACACAGTATCCTTGCCGGTGCCTAGGGGCTATGCATGGGGCTAGCGCTAGGGGGCTATGTATGGGACATTTTTTTATCTATTCGAGAGGTGCGAAGGCAGACGCATATTTAGGTCAAAAGCATGCGTTCTAGGCATAATTGAGGTGAAATCATCAAAGCAGGGTTATTCAGCAGGCTTATAGTCATCTTAATTTGATGTACGAGTGTGGCTAGGGTAGCCTATGACCAGCTTACATAGGCCTTCAGGACTCGTGCATGGGGACATGCACAAGGTAAATACGGTACCACCATCAAAAGAATAAAGTATAGCCTACTAATAATTGAGGCAAGCAAAGCGCACCCAACGCCCATTCCAGCACCAGAGCAAATGATAGTCATATCGAAAAGCTTTTTTTCAGACATCCGATATAACAAACAGCAAGCGCTCGTTCTTGCATCGTTTCGTTCTCATTTCTCAGGAATTCATAGCAAATACCATCAAGCAACTGTCATAGTACGGTAGACGACGAAAAAGATCGATTTCCCAACACGCCAAGTCCTACTGTACCGCCATTGCTCTCTATGGATTCATTCTTCATTGGACTGTGGAGTGATGGATGTTCCCCTTCTGATGGCTCCCCAGCCAATGAGACGCCAGTGCTTGTCGATTCTTCGACTGAGCGCAATCTTCTCTCCCACCTCCGTGCAGACGGGATTGGTGAGGGCGATCTTGGCCAGGTCGTTCTTCACAGCCACCACCCTGCCTCCAGTGCTGAGAGAGCCAATATTCACCATGAGCATCTCGCCCTTGGTGAGCTTCTGGACCTTCTGCCCCTTCTTGTCGCCCTCCATCTTCACGCCGAGCAGACGCCGCAGCAGATAGTAGCAGATCTCGATCTCGGTGAAGATATCCGGCAAGGTGTTCACGGCACCCAGCACTTGACCCACCAGACGGTCAGAGCGACAGAGGGTGGGGTCGATCTTGGTGCCGACACCGATGAGCCCGCCGGGCACCGCGTACTGCAGCTCGTTCTCCTCCGCGAACAAGGACACGATGCGCGAGTAGATGGGACGACACACCAGACGACCATCCGTCGTCTTAGACACGATCCCCGGACGCACCTCGATCTCCTGACCCACTCGCAACACACCTACACACCACATCACAGACCATATACAAACAAGCTGCACAGAGAGCAACGACAACTGTACATACTATGTGCACCACCATCCACCCAGCTTTCATACGACTTTTCGACAGAGATGTGACATAGAGAAAGGAAAAACAAACCAGGAAAAAAAGAAGAAAAAAAAAAAAAAAAAAAAACAAAAAAAAAAAGGCTTTTCAGTGATTTTTTGAATTTGGTGTCTTTCTTTGCATTTCGGTTCATAATTTATTTGCTTCTTTTTGTTTTAGTTCCACCTGATGATGCTCCAAGTTTACTGTACACACGCTTTCTGTCTTCTGCCCAATGAACGAAAACGCACATTACTCACATTTTTCGTGGTGCGGGAGTCATTCTCCATTCGTATTGAGGCTTCCGCATCACTTTCCAGGCCGCCGTTCCATTGAGAATCTCCTGGAAAAAGAGATATTTCATTTCGTAGGCCAATTTTGCCCCTCACGCGACAGCAACTTTTCCCGTGCAATCTTACCTTCGTTCGACGCCTCTTATTTCGTAGAATTCCGTTCTGGCCATGCCCCTTCGATATTTCGACATAAATATATTGAATTCGTCGATGAGAAAATTGCGAGTTCCTTTTTGTTTTTCCTTTGTTTTTTCTTTTTCTTGCACGCGACGGAGCACGTACTCCTAGAGCGCAGCGATTTTTCTTTTTCTTGCACGCGACGGAGCACGTACTCCTAGAGCGCGCGCTCCAGCTTCGCTGCGCTCTAGGAGTACGTGCTCCGTCGCATTCAATAAAAAGAAAAAACAAAGGAAAAACAAAAAGGAACTCGCAATTTTCTCATCGACGAATTCAATATATTTATGTCGAAATATCGAAGGGGCATGGCCAGAACGGAATTCTACGAAATAAGAGGCGTCGAACGAAGGTAAGATTGCACGGAAAAAGTTGCTGTCGCGTGAGGGGCAAAATTGGCCTACCAAATGAAATATCTCTTTTTCCAGGAGATTCTCAATGGAACGGCGGCCTGGAAAGTGATGCGGAAGCCTCAATACGAATGGAGAATGACTCCCGCACCACGAAAAATGTGAGTAATGTGCGTTTTCGTTCATTGGGCAGAAGACAAAAGCGTGTGAATAGTAGTGGAGCGAAACAAACGTTGTGGGGTAAAAGTTTCACCATCTTTCTTTATTCTGGTCTGACCCATTGATTCATCAACTTTATCATGAATACTATGTGCATCAACACACGACTACAGTACCTCTGAGTATGCTTCCTCCGGCGACGCCTCCTCTCAGCTCTTCCACTTCCGAGCCCGGCTTGTTCACGTCAAATGAGCGAATGACAATCAGACGAGGCTCCGACGTGAAGTCACGCAGTGGAATTGGAATCTTTCTCGAAATGTAATCGCATACCACCTTCAAAACACAAAACATCGAATATTGGACAGTTGCACCAATAGCCCCTGGATGGTCGCGAAGTGACCCCACGGTGTTTAATGTAAGTTTTCGGTGCGGACGAGGTCGTCGACGTTGTTCAGTCATCTGGGAGCGAAGAGGAGCGAGCGAAGAGACCGCTGCCACCACCGCGGGGTCCCTCGCGACCAACCAGGAGCTTAGCGCAAGTCGCAAATAAGGGCCACTCGAATACACTGCACGTACTCGTGAAAAAGAGGGTGTGTACAGTGCACACAGCTTGTATATATGATTACATACACATGTAAACTGGCATAGAACGCTATCTCCGAAGAGAGAAAAAATTTTACAGGGCACGCAGAGCCCAAAAAAATAGGTACCTGACACGGACGAACCACAAAACAATCACAAAAAAAGAGCCCACCGGGCCACCCCCCCAAGAAGCATTTATTTTGATGTCTCAAAATGTATAGACAGATACCCATAGTATATATAATAAATATTATATTGGCTCAAACAAGCAAAAAGCGCATCAAACACCACCCACCCCCACCCACCCCCACACCCCCCCCCCCCCCCCCCCCAAAAAAAAAAAAACAAAAAACCCCCCCCCCCACACAAAAAAAAACAACACACAAAACACAAAAAAAAAAAAGAAAGAAAAAAGAGAGAAAAAAGTTTGACAGCGGCAAGCAGAGCCGAATAAATAGGCGTACATTGTAGGCCTACATACCGTACGTAATGCAGCGCGCACGTTTGGGCGACTCTTACGTCGACGTTGTATTTGAGTTGGGCAGAGATGGGGATGACAGGGGCGCTGGCAGCGACTGTTCCTTCCACAAAGCGTTGAATCTGATCATACTGCTCCTTGGCCTGTGCCTCCTTGATCAAATCCACCTTGTTCTGCAGGATCAGTATATGCTTTAGCCGCATGATCTCAATAGCAGCCAGATGTTCGGACGTCTGCGGCTGAGGACACGGCTCGTTTCCCGCTATCAAAAGCAGAGCCGCATCCATCACTGCAGCTCCGTTCAGCATCGTGGCCATCAGGATGTCGTGTCCAGGACAGTCCACAAAGGACACGTGACGCACGAGACTCATTTGCCCTGTGCAGCCTTGACGTCTGCAAGGAAACTGATCTGGGCTGGCAGAGCCGCCGGAAGTGAAATTTCCCGGACGAGGACACTCGGGACTGTCGCAGCGATAGATCTTCGCGTTGGCATATCCCAGTTTGATCGTGATGTTTCGCTCAAGCTCGTTCTTGAAGCGGACGGTGCTTTTCTCGGACAGCGCCTTCACAAGCGTCGACTTTCCGTGTGCTACATGGCCTATGGTGCCGATGTTGATGGTGGCTTGACGACTGATCACTTCAGGACTCAGAGGATGCAGCTTTGTGACGTCCAACTTGGACAGATCTTGCACAGCCAAAGCTGCCACTGGCTTCTTCGGTGGTGTCGCAATCTCCTCCGCTCCATTCACCTTCGCCTCTTCCTCTACTTCGTCTTCTCTTGCTGGCATCACAAACAGCTAATTATGTTCGAACACACAAGCAGAAATCTGCAACCAAACAAACAGGCAATACATCTATCACACGACGACACGAGAGTGAACGCAATAGTGTCTTGCTTTCTTTCGTCTTTGACTTACCAATAACTGTTTTGAACAAGCCTTGAAAACCTACCAATTCCCACGTTTCGACGATTGCATCACCTTTGCACCACCACACCAGAGAATCTTCGCTCACGAAATCATCTTCATCACGTCTCACGTCGACGTTTTGTTTTCTTCGTGTATACAGATGTCCATGGAACAAACCAAGAACTCCTAGGTTGCGCATTGCTCACATTTCGGTCTAGGTCTCCGCAAATATACATTGCATGGACATATGAAAAAATTGGCATTCCATTATCGTCATCGGTCACTTGCACGATGGTCGCCGCCCTATATTGATAACCCCGTAGCCTATGTATTATTGCACCTGGTAATGTTTGTCGTTTAGATGTTGACAGAGCGATAAGCCTGGTACGACCGACTATACACATTACACGCCATGTCGTTAGGCATATAGGCGCAGAAGCAGGACACCGCTGATGAATTGTATGGGAGCGATTGAAACATCGCTTGACACAAGATGTAGCCTATGTGCTGTACATGTACATACCTGCTGGCCATACACAAAGCAGTGGAGACAGCTGGGAAGTACTGTTATCTCAGCTACAAGCATTTATAGAGGCGTTTGCTGTGCTACTTGCAAATACGTTTCCTCTCCAATGCTCGCAATATAATGGCAACGCCAAATGCTGACGGTCCTATGAAGATACAAAATCACAATACGCTTGTATCCGAAAGTTTTCAAAAGCAGGTACCGTTGAACCTGACCAAGTCACTTCTTCAATCTGATCCAGTAACTCTGCTACATTTTCCAAAGCCTTCAGCTTCAGCTTACGGTCTGGACGCCATTGGAGGCGGTAAGAGAAAATCTGAGAGAAACGACACTGATGAGCCAGACCTGGGTGCCAGAGAAAAGAAACGAAAGTCATCGTGGGAACTGCGGTCGTTTTCGGAAGAGATGAGGCAGTGGAGCATAGACTTGGATTTGTGGAATCAAAGCAAACTGCTTCCCACTCGGGAAGTTTCCAGTGCTGAAGTCTATGCCAACGCTAAGCTAAGTCCATCACTTGGAGCTCTCACTAATCTTGTGGCCAGAAGGGAGCTGCCTGCCTACCAATATTGGGAAAAGCTGAGTCCGGTGTTGATGATCGCTGAAGAAAGAGATCCCTTCATATTTGTGGGCGATGGAATAGCTAGGCCTATGTCGTCTAGCTGTTAATTACACATGAATGATTGATGGTTGGATTTTGTGACTTTTTTACACGGTTCCATACTTTGTGCAAGAACAAAAAATTATTACGTAGTAGAGAAAAATTCATGATATTATGTGCTCTCAAAAACATCTAGGTACATACAGATACCTACATACAGTACAGAGTACAGATCTACGAGAGTACAATAGGCTACTTGATTCATGTAAGCAATAATGGCATAGGTTCAATATCAATACTATCAATACGTAGCTAACGTATGTATTTTCGTACATATACCCTACTGTACATAGAAAGCGGGAGATCCCCGTGTTTGTGTACGTATAGATAGATGCAGCAGTAGCTAATATGTATGTATGCCACTTCTGCTGCTTCAAAGCAGCCTCTGCAAGGAACCTTTCGACGAAGCACTTTTCATTTTCAGTGTAAAGAAGCTGGATAGCTGCAAAACGTCTTGCTAGCACAGCACAAGTACGTACTATATGTAGTATGTACCACAGTCCACAATATCCTACGTGGCTCATTCAATCGCAAGGCAGTGTAACGTGTAGGTAGGTACGCGCCAGCAAGAGAGCTATTAGTCACCACTGGTCATCGCAACTTTTAAAATTCTTTACGTTTTGAGCCTAGAATATGTTGCAAACAGTAAAAATATTCGATCGACCATTCGCATATTGCGTTTTGACGTACCAAGCCGCAAACTACTGTCATTATTGCCTCCGAAAGCCGGAAGGTGGAGGAAAGTTATCTTCATGCAGCGGATGCAACTATGCGAAATACTGCGACAAAAGTTGTCAACGTTTGGCGTGGAAGGACCATAAGCCGGAATGCAAGCGCTTGCAGAGCGTGTTCCCAAATTTACCGATGACAGAAGCTCTCTTTCTTGGACGCATCATGGATAAGGTACGTTTTTTGGATCAATATGGCGATGTTCATGGCTGGCAGAAGGACAGAAATTACTACGACATGATCGGACACGAAGAGGATATCAAGCAGGATGCCATCAAGATGGCCCACTTTGAGAAAATCTATGCAAAAACCGCCAAGTTCTTTCATCAAGCTCAAATGATGGAGAAGGATGAATTTTTCACCCTATTCTGCAAGGCATGCATCAACAGTCACAGCCTGCATACCAATGCTGGTGTCGAAATTGGCATGTCAATTGATTTAGGTAAATATACTGTAGTATCAAACCAATTACGCTGTACTGTATAGGCCTACTTCAGTTGCACAATGAACTACATTACCATAAAGTACCATATTGTGGTTGTGTGGCAGGCGTTTCCATGTACGACCACTCCTGCAGACCAAATTGTTCCATGGTATTTGATGGGTTTCGTACCTTGATTCGACCACTAGATCCCAAATTGGATGTAAACGACACGAAGGTAAGTGTGGCAGATGACCATGCCCATGAAATGGCGACAATTACAATATCTACTGTATGCAAACACATGGATATGGGGTGAGCATATGCCTAATTAAATGTACATACAATTTATGATTCCCGTAATGCTGCCGTATTCACATTCGAGAGACCCTGCCGATTTGACCGCGACTTCGCGCTGAACCGTAATGCTTGCAATTGCATTAGCGGCATTAACGCGTCGGCGTTCATTTGAGTACGGCTTTACATGCTTTTTGCAGAGGGCATTCATTTCCTACATTGACGTGGGCCGATCGCGTTATCAGCGTCAAAAGGAACTGCAGGCCAAGTGGTATTTCCGATGTGAGTGCAGTCGTTGTTTGGATCGAGAGGAAGAAGACCTGCTCACCAGTATCAGGTGCGCAAACCCCAACTGCGATCAAGCCATTCTCATATCGGAAGAGTCGAAACCTGAACGAATCAGATGTCCGAAGTGTCACAGTATCACGGAACCAGAAAAAATAATAGAAGCACAAGACTTCATGAAGAGCTTACCCACGCAATTCTATTACAAGCAAACACCGGAAAACGTGGTGAAGTACCAAGCGTTGCTGGATGAGGCATCAAGAATTTTGCACCAGGAAAACATCTACTACACTCGGTTGCTCATGGTTTGTTATGACATAAAAGAGCAACGGATGCCACCCGACATGTTGCAAATGCTGTATCAACAATATAAAAGGTGGAATATTTTATTGGCTCTCATCGTACATGTTCATACATCCTACAGTACGCTACGTACGTACTTGTATGTATGTATGTATGTATGTATGTATGTATGTATGTATGTATGTATGTATGTATGTATGTATGTATGTATGTATGTATGTATGTATGTATGTATGTATGTATGTACGCACATAGGTAGCAGATGCAAGCCAAAGCAAAGTGATGCGTTATTGTACAGGTGCTTGCCCGAAGCGGATCGACACGTGGGCTATCAACTGTTGCAATTAGTCCGAAGTTTGATTCAGAGAGGGCGGCGAGAAGAAGCTGTACCGTATGCGTACGAGGCGATGCGGATATTTGAAGTATGTTTCGGCATGGAACATCCCTACTACCTGCAGACACTTGCGTTATGGACGTACTTGGAGAAGAACGAGGACAAGACGGACGAACAGCTTTTCGCCCTCATGAACTTCAGCAACAATAAGCCAGTGAACATATCCAGTTTCTTAGATATCGGCTCCCCTCGTTCAGCTATGGAAAACATGCTTCAGTCAGGGCAGTAAAGTAGTCGTAACGTAACTACCTATGTATTATCAAAAATATATAATCCCTGTATAGAGAAGAATGGCCTACGTAGTGAAAAGTAACGAAGCAATCCCTGACTAGTTTTGGCTCCAATATATTCGATACCAATTTATTCGATATCCAATTTATTCGATTTTACGAAACCTTTGTATTGAGGATTCGATATCGAATAAATTGGATAAATTGGTTTCGCAATATCGAATAAATTCGATATCGAATAAATTGGATATCGAATAAATTGGTTTCGTAATATCGAATAAATTGGTATCGAATATATTGGGGCCAAAACTAGTCAGGGATTGCTTTGTTACTTTTCACTACGTAGGCCATTCTTCTCTATACAGGGATTATATATTTTTGGTACTATGTACATACGGTACACACTGAATGTGCGAAATTATCTATGCAAGCAGACTTATCATTGTGTACGAAACGAAATTGTTTGTGCATGCCCTATTTCAGTCTCTAAGGGATTTGGCGATTGATATAAACATAAAGTGGCCTTCATCAAGTGTAAGATGATTGTCAGAGCGATGTCGGCGACATGGTTGATTTCCATGGTAGTGAACCTGGTGTAGCTTGTCCGTAGACAGCACCGAAGGAAGAGGAAGTAGTTGGTTCATGGTCTCTGCTCATGACCTTGGCTTGCTGTGTTTGTTCCTGATTAGCACTACCGTAGGAGGATATGGAATTTGAACTGGCGGCGGTGGCAGCTGATTGGAACAATTGACACAGCGGAGCTGCCTGCTGACCCATGATGTCCGCAAAACTTCGCTCTTTCTCCGTATAAAACTCGTGAGACTCGTCAGCTCGTAACGAAGCCTGCAAAGAAAAGCGCAGAAGATGGGTATACAGGGTGTTTCATAATATACTCGCCGGATGTTTGTGCTTATATCTCCCCAAACAGAAGGTTTAAAGAAGAAGAAAAGGCCCCCTATTACTGCACTGTACTTACATTACATTTGTGCGTACATACTTTGGTATATACCTACGTATTATGTACCTTATGACCCTATGTTTATGTTGGCTGATCATGCTAGCCATAGCCACTCCTCCACCAAGCTACTGTACTACATATGCCTGTTAGCTTTCTTTCGAATGGCACCGGTAAATAAATACGGTGCACAAATGGCCCTCGGTAAAAGAGAATACTGTAGCTATGTATGTACCTCGCTTATCACAGAATCATGGGACATGGTGGTGCTATCAGCATCTCCAAACTGTCGTCGCCCAACTGGACTGTACCGCCCCTAAAAAAGGACCAATAAAAATATGTACGGGTATGTACATACTTGAGCAGGGTGATGTGCACTTGCAATAGCATGTACCTGCAGATAGTCGAACAGATTTTCATCCGGGCCTGTAGAGCCCAGTTTCTGCAAGCCTCCACTTTGCACCATTCCACTCACTCCGCTTCTTTCACTGTCAATGGAGTTTCTGGAAGATGGAACTCTGAGTGCGGGATTTCGTCTGGTTCCTCTCTCCGGCGATCGCCCATATTCAGTACTGGTTGTAGTGGTAGTGATTTCTTCCAAGCTCTTCGTTTCCTCAATGGTGAATATTTGTCTGGTGCGCAAGGGCGCCAGTCTGTCTTCATCTGCTACTATTTCTTTGCCACCTGCTGGCGGTGTCATCTGTGACGGTGGCAATGGCTGTTGCTGTTGCTGTGGAGGTGGGGGCGCCAACAGCGGTGACGGAGACGACTTTCCGCTGACTGCCGGACTTTTATTACTGTCATTGCTGGCTTTCGAAGAATTGAGCGATGTGTACACTTCGAATATTTTTGCCGAGGACATTCCTCGTCTCTCTGCTGCTTGCACGGTGCTCTCGGAATCCTGAGTTTGGTTCAGTTGCTGACTGGAGGTAGAATCATGGGATTTCTTGCTCTCGTCTGCTGGATACCATCGGCCACTCGTCGTTTCCACTATCTATAGATATAGATATAACAACACTGATCTACTTGAGCTGCTGATGCTAACAACGAATGTCAAGAGTTGTGGAATAAATAGCCTGTACGTACTGTACTGTATGGCAAGTATGCAGAGTAGGTATTATACTTCGTGAGATGTTTCGAAGGAGGTGTCGTGAAACTGCGGCCAGGGCGGTGGCGGTGGGGATTCACCATAATACTCTACCACAACTTCGTCTTCAGCTTCTTCTACTATCTCCTCCTCCTCCTCTTCTTGTGCTGCTGCTTTTCTTTCAGCCTCGGCATTCCCGGGATCGTCGATCAGAGTCTCCAGTTTGTATCCCGGGTCGTCGATCAGAGTTTCGATGCTATTGGGATTGACGCGATCTGTCTGTATGTCTATGCTTCTGACGCCGGGGTCATCGATTAGTGTCTCCTGCTCCGGCCCTCTTCTTCTTCTCCTTTCCACTGCGGGCTCTACTTTTGGAATGACTCTAGTCTGAATGTAAGAGTCGTAATTATTCCTGAGTGCTTCTCTGTATGAAGGTGGCTTCATTTCTCTCGGAGGAGGCACGGGTTTCGCAGGCCCATCCTTCGGAACAGAAGCTGCTGTGCTGTTTGGTGACGGGAGCGGCGGTGAAGCTTGGCTGCCGACGTTGTTCATGTCTTTGTTGAATGACACCTTTTGCACGGGTGTTTGGACAGCCGCGGATACCATCTTCGGCTTTTGTATTTGCGGCGGTAGCGGCGGCGCTCCGACAGATGAGCGTCCCTTGATATTCCAATTGGCCTTTATCTTATCCAGGCAAAGGTGTGTCGTGGTCACAGTTTCTTCTGTGGCGCGTACAATTCGTGGCGTTCCCTGTCCATTTGTACTTTCGTGACTGTTACTGAGTTGACTTTGTCCCTGCCGCGTCCTTTGCACTGTTTGATTTTCGAAGGTGTTGATGAGAACGTCTTGAGGCAGCGGTGGCCCCACTTCTAATGTCGGCTGCTTCAGTAGTTGACTGGGTGGCGCTCCCTTTCTCGAAGCCTCCACTTGGCTGCTGGGAGGCAAAGAGACAAGAGGAAGTCGAAATGCATTCGATGTGGACAGACGAGGTGGCACCTGGACGGGAACTTCCGGCTCCGGCAGCGACTGTCGAGGTGTCTCTAGCAATTCTGCACTGCTGTCATGAGTTTTCGTCGATGATGCAGGAGTCGTAGTGGCAGTGGTGATTATAGCTCTTGTTTTGCTCGTACTCGTTCTTACAGTAGGCTCTGGGAAAGACGTGTAAGATTCGGCAGTGTACTCTCCTTGCTTTTCTCTCCTCGCATTTTTCGGTTGCTTTGACCGAAATCGCACCTCCTCATCCTCCGTTTCTTCTGGCTCGGGCTCCGTGGTGGGCCAGGTGATCATTTTAGTTCCGCCAGCTTCCTGTGGCTCGACAATATTCTGATTGCTTTCTTCGACAGAAGGATAATAGCAGTAGTGGCTGGCTCCATCAGGAGGTGGGGCATTCACCGTTTGATGAAAGGTGATGCCGGCGGTGTTTCCCTCGGTCGTAATGTCCACTTTCATTCGAATTTGCACCTGAGGTTGCATGCCATAGCCGTAGTCGTAGGCTTCCATGTTGCTGACAGCTGATAAGCAAGCACCAACCGCTATTGAGTGCAAAACCAAAGAAGCTTACATTACATACAACGGCGCGAGATGTGCGCAGAATAATGACGGCGGCTGTAGAGTTTGAAGCATGTGTTGCTTCTCCTGCTACGTGTGAGCACAGTGAACTTGGAATGTGGACAAGAGAGAGAAAGAGGTGGGGACAGGAGAAGGTAAACAGCCTTTGCATCAATACACCTTGCCCTACACTGTTACATAAGACGAGCGAAAACCGACAGAGAAAGAGCGCGCCGAGGGAGGTGGAAAATGAAGGACCGCAGGAGTTAAAACTGCATACTAGTGTATGTACGTACATGTATGTACATTATGTATTCAGCGCATACATGCATACGTATGTATGAATAGTTCGCTTATGATGAGGGCGAGCGTTGGACGCTCTTCTATTTTACTGATTTTCCTCGCGTTCCAGAGGAGAAAAATTTTTAGGACGCAGGTTGGCGAAGCGACAACAGAACACGAATGTCACATAGGCACGGCACGGCGGAATGATCAACACAAGATGGATTTTCGGGCAGCCTCCGATTCCAGTCTGAACCAGTTCTTCATCGAAAGTGAATCTCCAAGTTTAGACTTGAAAAAATCATGATTTCAGTTGTGAAAAACTTTTTAGATTACCGGCAGACGTGAAAAAGAACGAACTTTAGAGTTACGGCGCGCACGTACAACATGTACAGATAATGCCACGTACTAAAATAACACTGTACGGCAGCGCCACAGTTGGCGTTGAAGGAGCTCCATCAAAACATGTGACACTTTAACCGTTTGCTAAGCACTAAATTTTATTTTGTTGTCATGGATACATCGTCGCCGCTCTGTATGTATGTACTGCGTGCGTTCGTACCTTTCAAAGCGCAGTGTGTCGTACGCTACGCAGCCACCAAAAGTGCGCTGTATGTATACGTACGGTACGTACTTATGGTACACACACGCACACCTTTTCCACATTCGTCAATGTATGTACGTACATTCACGCACGTGCGCCAGAGCCAATAATCGCCAATCTTTCCAAATCAGCAGCCGTGGACGGTTGGTTGCTCGAAAATCGGGCAGGAACGATAGCGAAATGCTAATTGCATTGCAGGATCACGGATCATGATGATTGATAGCGCATCGCTTTGTGCATCTTTATTGATTGACTAAAATGTCCATGCCATAATCGACTGGAGTAGGGAAAAATCCCCTGCCAGCAGTATGTTACGGCGTTTCGGACGTTCGAACATCATAGTACCGTATTTACCGGTGCATAGCCTCCTATGCATAGCCCCATATTGGCAAAACATAAAAATGTACATGCATAGCATATACAGCATAGCACCTCACCCAGCCCATATGACTGCCTAGGGTACCTGCATGCAGCTGCAGTATGTAACGAATGTATGTAGTAAGCTGGTCATGTTACTCAAAGCCACTCAGTCAAGAGAAGAGTACCTGAGACGTCACGTGATGAGGTGAATGGGCGCAGCGCACATGTAAATACATGCATACATACTATAGGCACTGCCACTTATGTACATATCAGTGCATGAACATGCATAGTATGCACGCAGTGCCAAGTACGTAAGTACAGGGTGTTTCATAATAAACTCTCCGGATGTTTGTGCCTCTCATTCATCAACGGAGCGTTCGATTTCAGTACGCTCTTTTACACTTCGAAGCTATTAAGGCTTCTACAGTTGTGCGGTAAAATTTCAGCCCTGTAGTCCTTCTACCAATCAAAGCTCAAACTTTCGGACCCAAAAATTTTACGTTTTTTCACTATGTGAGATAGCCCCGGGCTAAGGCCGAAATTAGCACTCCACGGATGATTTTTTCAATTTTCTTCACAATGGCGTAGTAGATTTGGTTCTGCCGCGTCATACATTGGATATTGAACAGGATTTGAAAACGTATTAGCTTTTGTATGGTAGAATATGCTCTTTATTGTGGTACAATAATAGTCAAAACCCCGATTTTTGAGGTCAGCCTACTGTATCTGAGCTGTTTTGAGCTGCTTCCTGTTGGCCTAGAAAGTTGAAATTTTGCACGCGTAAACGTTGAAGCCTTGGCTACGTACTTATTGCAAAAGATCGCATATGAAAATGACATTCCGCTGTGGAGATAGAGACACAAACATCCGGAGAGTATATTATGAAACACCCTGTATATGTAGTGCCTGTGTGTGTAGTGTGTACCGTACACGTACCGTAGGCAAAGTACTCTTATATACGTACTTGTAAACGATGCAAGTAAAGCGGGTGCAAAATTGGCTGGAAGTGAAAGGTGCAATTGCGAGGTAAATCGTGTCCATTTTACGATCCTGTCCGTCTTTTGTTGCCGGGCGTCGGAACAATTTCGGCGGCACAGCGAAAAGTCGTAAATCTGCCAACGATTCATGTTTGGCTCACCGATTTCCCTGTTTGTCGTCTTCGTTAGTCATAAGCGCAATGTGTCTCTATCGCTTGCAATTAGTACGAGAACATCTTCATACTGCTCCATGTTTCCACTGCTTGTGATTAGCAGTCGCACAGTTGCTTCTATCTTATTTGTCATCATACTGTAAGTATACGTACATATAGGGTACCTAAGTACATATGCCATGGACGCTGTCGCGCCATGTAGTGAGTAACCATGTCTCAGAGACTTTTTATAGAAGCAAGGCCCTGAATGTGCACGACCCTCTTCGCCTAAACAAGGATCAATTTACACGATGTTCTCCTGAACTGCTTCATTTTCGAAGGTGTGTCTGTCCAAATTTGTCGAATCCATGGTTCTAACTTTTGCTACAAGAGTGAGGATGTGATCAGCTTCATGGCTTTAGGTATCGGTATTTATCACATTTATGTCGGGTGTCCCCGGAGGTTGCGGTGTCAGCAGTGTATGGACTCCGGGAAGCAGTGAAAGAATGTCAACGACACATGCAATACAGTAGATGGAGCTGCATCCAGGACCATCCGACGCAGTCTACTGAATTCACTATCTTGCACCAGCCCAAGCTCATCAAATATGGTAAATAAGCAACGGACTCTCATGTCGGGGATATCTCTTGCATAGGACGTGAAACCTACCTACGAAGGACTTTGAAAGCTTCAGCTTATTGCATCAACCCGGCGTTTCTTGTGAATGTTGCAGGATATCGCGAGTCCGCCTATCTCTTGAGCTTATCAGCGGCAGGTGTGACTTGGAGTGTAGCCAGAGCCTGTGTCGGTGGAGTTATTTCTTCCTGCGCTTGTGACGTACAGCAGCATTCAAGTACTCAAACCTGGGAGTGGGGCGGCTGCTCGTACAGTGTCAAATATGGCCTCATTACCAGCAGGAAGCTTCTATCGCCAAAGCAGATAAACTCACGTGGCTCCAGCCACATCTTCCGAAGGACACAAAAGCATAACTTGAAAGCAGGACGATTGGTAAGACAAGCACAAGCACTGCTCCCAATCAATAAGTTTTATGAGAGAATGTGCATGCCTAGTTGAGGCGGTCAAGAGGACATTGTCGAAATCCTGCAAATGCCATGGGATGTCAGGCAGCTGCCAGTTGAAGACATGCTGGAAGGCAACAGCGGACATGAAGAAAATAGGTCTTCATTTGACTTCCAAGTTGCGCAAAGCGCAATTTGTGCTGCAGCACTACCATCATGGCAAGAATTTATCTTTAATCCGTATACCTACATTTTGTAGCCAGCCGATTTATGTGCCATAAGCGCCCGATTATTTGCCTGTTGAATGAACAATAATAACGAAGCTAAATTCTTGCCATCATTCACCCAATGAATCGCGACAGCTAGAGCAGCTCAAAGGCGCCAAGATGGCGAATCTGGTATACACGGAAGAATCTCCAGATTTCTGCCGTCCTCACCCCTACCTCAGCACTTTGGGCACACGGGGGCGTCAATGCGCCGTACAAAACAGCTCGGGCCACGTGACAGAAGGCGGTGACTGTGCCCATCTCTGCTGTGGCAGAGGACATCAACAGCGACTGCAGCGTATGCAGTACAACTGCAACTGCCGCTTCCAGTGGTGCTGTCGCGTCAACTGTGACACATGCACATCGCATCACTGGCTATCCACATGCAGATAAACTGCTTCATGAATATTATTATTTACAAGACAACCCGCACTTGTTAAGAATCGTTCACGGAATAATAAAACAATCACTTCACTATAGTTGTCTCCTATAAAGGATGTACTGTACACATCGAATATCTCTGCGCCATGCATACATAAAATATAGCAGGTACCTATGCACAAATGGTAACAAGCGATTCGAGGCGTAGCAGATGGCATTGAAGAAGAGTGTACGCAACGTATTCCAAAGACACGTTATTTGAGTATGCAAAAGTGAGAAAACATAGCCAAACTCTCCTCTAGAATGGTAGGTTCTGTGGTGTGCTGTATGGACTACAGTGGTGGATTGCTAGTGGTGCTGTCACTGGTGCTGCATTCATCTGGATCCTGATGTCGGTGATGTCCATGAAAGGAGTAGCGCTCTGCATTGCCAAGTCCGTGCAGCACGCAGGCTTCCACGGCACTGCGATTCGTATGCATCGCGCAAACCTCCTCCCACTCATCCCACTCCGCGGAATAACGCTCCACCTCGCTGATCGTGGTTCGTCCTACAACAACACACCATACATAGCCCTGACAATACGCTTATCGGATTAGCTGCGATTGCGAAACAGCCTTATGTAAAGTTTGACCACAATAGTGAGCGATTTTTGATGGTAAAACACTTCAATTTAGCCAAGGGCAGCGACAAAATAACAAGATAGACCTTGGATCCGGTGTCGGATCCACCCCATGCCGAAGCCGGATCTAAAAATATGTCGGAGCTGTTACATAACATCTATCTATAGTCAGTAACCGTTGAATCCTCCGATGGCGTAGAGGTGACGCTGGAGCGTGGCTGCAGCGAAGTTGCTCCTGGCTGTCCTCATGGGCTGCACTGCCTTCCAGCACAGTTGCTCAGAGTCGTATCTCTCTACGGAGGCGAGTCGGTTATGCCCGTCGAAGCCGCCCAAGGCGTAGATCTGGTTGTCGTAGGCCAGCAGACTCACACCCGAGCGAGGACTCAGCATGTTGGCCACCAGAACCCAGTGATTCGTTTCCGGATAGTACACTTCCACAGAGTTCAACACCTCCTCTCCGTTGAAGCCACCCGCAACGTACACCTTACCTACAGCAACAAGTCAAAAGTGTGCACGCACACAACCAATTACTGTACATACATACGTACGTAGGAGCTACCTTTGAATGCGGTGGCGCTGGCGTCGCTGCGCGCCCTGTTCAGAGAGGCGATGAGCGTCCACTGATTCGCGTCCGGGTGATATCTCTCAGCGGAGAAGAGTCGAACGCGACCGTCGAAGCCTCCGATCGCATAGATCTGTCCGTCCAGCACTGTCACACTCACGTAACACCGCGCCCAGTACATGGGAGCCGCTTCACGCCACACGCCAGTCAATGGATCAAAACAACGTACGCTGAAACAGATACGTACAAACATTTCAAATATACGTACGCACATACACATTCATTTCGCATAGGTACAACGTATGTACGTACACATTCACGCTGTACAGAGTACTAAGTTTGCATGGCCCTACTGCTGTATTCCCTACGGTTATATGCGAGGATAACTTGTATTTAGTGTGTTATTCGGCTGGTGTTTTCCTTTGCTGTGATTGAACTTTGATTGTTTGATAGGTCAACTTCATTGCGTAGGTACATACCTGTTATAGTATTCGGTGCGATCAAATCCTCCGACGACGTAGATGTGCTGCTTGATGACAGCGAGGCCGTGGTAGGCTCTGGGGTTGGCGTCGGTGGAGGAGCAGGTGAACCACTGATCCGCCTTGCAGTCGTATGTCTCCAGGTAGGACGTCGGCGATCCGTCCGTCCATCCTCCGATGGCGAAGAGGATATCGTGAGGAATGCGAGGACGCAGCAGCCGCGGACGCAGGGAGAGCGAGAGCGTGTGCAGGTCCAGACTCCCCCGCGCCCCACACAGCAGCGTCTGCGCCTCCGCCGACGCCTGCACTGCCGGGTGAGGCAGCAGCTCCTCCTCCAGGAAGTGCGTGGAGCACAGACCCACCCTCAGGGCGCCGAGAAAGGCCGGCAGATGGCGCAGCTTAGACGGATCCGCCTTGGCGTAGGCCAGCAGCAGGCGAAACAGCTGCTCCTCCGAGCTGAGATTCAGCCAATCGTCCTCCAGCAGCAGCTGCAGCTGATCGGGACGCAGAGAGAAGACCTCCGCGCTCTCCCCGTCCAGCAGCATCCGCGGCAGGTTGTAGAGGATGAAGCGACGAGCGCCGCGCTCCAGCTCCTCGCAGTGGTAAGCGACGGCGAAGTGCCAAATGCCTACGGCGTTGTCCGTCCGCAGCTCCCGCTCCAGAAAGGCCACGCACACAGCGACCAAGCCGTCCATGTTCCACTTGTCCGCCGCCGGCAACAGCCTCTCCACCTCCTGGAAACTCAACGGCTTCGGCAACTCCTGCGTGTAGGCGAAGCGAAGGAGCATAGTCAAGACGCCGGCATCCTCGTCCATCCGAAACTCCTTCGTCCCTTCCGCGGCGTGGCGAAAGAGCGCTTTGAAGAACTGACTGGCCACGGCGAGGACGACGCGATGGAATGGGAGGCGCTGGCCATCGCGAGAGACGAGACAGGCGTCGCAGAGCAGCCCCTCCTTCCGCAGCTCCTCCAGCGCCGCCAGCAGAGAGGCGTCCTCCTCCGAACACGAGCAACTGCTCCACTCAGACATGAAGAACAAGAATGGCAGTAGTCAGTCAGAGAAGGAAGGCGAGCGGAAGCGCGACGCAGAGGAAGAGGAGGAAATTGCGCAGGAGCTGATCGGGAGGCAGCAAGCCGAGCGTGAGACAGTCAGTCAGCAGACGAATCTCGTGCGACAGACACACGAAGATGAAAGACGTGATGATGACGTTGAAGACTGGCCAGCGCGGAAAGAGCACCAACACGCCCGCCCCGTCCGCCGCCAGCCACACGTGGTACTCAGCAGTGAACAGCTGCAAACCACATACGTACTGTACTTTGCTTCACGCATGCACTGTACGACCAGCCTTATTACCTCCAAAGTGATCCGGCCAAACCAAGCGAAAAACTGACTCACGCGACATCGAATCGAACCAAAAACGTTGCGTAGAATAAGAAAGGAAAGAATCTTAAAAATATACGTTCGAAAGAAATAACATGTCAGTCAAAAGTAGCGCAGGCAGCAGACAAGTAACTGGATACTCAGATAACTTACCGGAAGGAACGATACGTATGCGTGCACCTCCAAGCAATCGCTCTTCGCTTTGCATCGCGACACCAGAAAAGCGTACACCTGTTGAAAAACGAAGTCATACCGGTGCTAGCTCAACATAAAGGGAGTACTATTACTGTAGCGAGTAGAGATGTAACAGGGCCAAATTTTCCAAAGTGCCGGAGCCGGATCCAAGCTTCGAAAATGCTGTAGCAAACTACCGTAGAAAAGGTGCGCAACCATAATGATTGTATATTTATTGCTGCTAAAATTAATAAATAAAATAAAAATATGGACATGCTCAAAACATGGTTGCCTGAGAGCTGCAAAACAGTCTCATCCAAAAGTTTTACAATAATGTTTGATCAATTTCGATGAAAAACACCTCGATTTTTTCAAGGACAGTCAGCAAAAAAGTGAAAAATATGGACCGTGGATCCGGTACCGGATCCACCTTCATTATACCAGAGCCGGATCCAAAAATATGCCGGGATTTACCGGAGCCGGAGCCTGTTACATCTCTAGTAGAGAGTAGTGTGTAGTACCCCCAATCCAGCACAGGAAAGCAAGGCCAACAGAACGGTGAGACGCCGAGAGAAGAGATTGGTCGACCCAGTATCCGACAGTAGCTGATGACGACGTAGCAAGGACACTGCGAAACCCAGTACCATACCGCCAGCAGCACTCTTAAAGTGCATATATGTATAGCAGATCAAGCTCACGTGCAGACAGTTGAAAGAAAGGCTGGCTTACATATCGGTCCACCGACCAGCGAAACCACCACAACTCTACAGAGTCATCAGAAGTCACGAAAAGAGCCTTCCAAGGTCGAGTGACAAAGATCTTTTCAAAGAAAACCTGAAGAGCCAACTGCACATGCAGAACAGAACACGGATGGTTTGTCATGTGAACGTCGTATTATAATGTATACCTGGCTCATGTAAAACAATGAAAGCACAGCGAACAATACGGCCAACTTCCCGGCCATGAACACAGCACCCATCGGTTGCACTGAAATATAGCGTACGTATATGGAACGTTTTAAAACCGCATACGTAACCACGCTTTGTACATTACAGTATCACGCGCATCCGATCTCCAAGTCGCAAAGAGGAAGCGTGTAGCGTGTAGGTAGGTGCACATCTCAGATACACAAGATCTGACACTCCATACGTAACTGTACTGTACGACGTGTTCATAGCAAGCACCCTTACCGTCTAAGTAGGAAGACGTAATTTGAGGAGGAATCGCCAATGTAAACTGCACCACCAAGAACCAATAAGTGATGAGAGGAGCGTAGAAATAGAATTGATATGGTCGATTCATGGTTAGACAAAGAGCAGCAACCAAGAGATTGTAACGAAACAAGATCTGGAGTAGGCGAGTCAAACTGAAACGACCCGTCGTCCAGGAGTACACAAACTGAGAGTAACCCAGTAGAAAAAGAAAGGCGGAGACAAACAGATGAGCAACCATGTCCAGCCATAGCACCTGAAACACGAAAAAAATATACTTAGTACAGTGCAGTCACGATCAATCTTTTTTATCGCCCCAATAGATTTATTCTGCTGGAGGGAAAGCTTACCCGACCAGAAGCGCCAGTTACGTGAAAGCAGAGTAGAAACAGCGACATCCAACCACGAAATTCCGCAATCTGCTCAACGTGCAGAAAGCTAGTCTGAAAACCACATGACCAAAAGTGTACGATTTCTGAAATGTGCAAGTGTCCGTGCATAGCATATCTACCTGTCTTGTGGGCTCGGCGAAGAAGAGTCCCAAGACGGTCAAGTAAGCGACGGGAAGAAAGAGGTTGAACCGTGTAAACCAGGTATTCTCCTTCATGAACAAATTGCCACGATCACATGCGAAGAAAAAGAGTAGAAGCAGACTGAGTTTGGACGCGGCTATCAACATGCTGAGTCGACTAACGCTACGCCCTGCCCCCACCACAGCCAACGGAGGTGGAGTAGGACTCATACGAGGAGAAGCATCATCCTCTAAAATAAGTCACGAATGCAGTTTTACTTTCCACGCAAAAAATGAAAGTGCATCTGCAAAGTACAACACAGACACACTCATTTCGACTGACTATTTTACCGTCATCCAAAAGGAGTAGGGCGGCTTCCGTCTGCGTCTGGTGAGGACGATTCAGGCTAGATCGACAACACAGGGCCAATCCAGTCACAAGCCAACTGAAAAGCACTATTAAATTACACAGCGCACTTTGAGGACACTACAAACGGTGGCAATATACCAGAGCACAAAGACGAAGGCGACAACATATTGAAGGGTGCTGATGGGCTCTGTTTTCGAGCAACACGTGCCATCTTTGAAGTTCATACGATCGTTGCAATAGAAGTTGAGCAGCAACTGAGTATCCTAGAATCAGTACTAGTATACGTACCATAGTACTCGTATTGTGTGAGATAGAACGCGTGTACATGACTGTGTCCACGTGAGAGCTAGTCATAAACACATATCCTTACATAATCAAGAGCAATGCGACTGAACAAGAGTGGATCTTCTCGGTTGGGACAGCCAGCCGAGATCAGTCGGGCACTGTCCCACAGTTTCGCAGCAGAAGAAGACCTGAAAACAACTAGGGTGCAAAGTTCAACTACTTATCGCATGCAGTAGAGTGAAAAGGGCAAGGAATGACATACAAGATTTTCCTGGCTTGAGCATTCAGCTTTTTCAAGTGGGTGTTGGTGAGGTGGGAGTGAGAGTGGTTGGCCTGAAGTGTCCTCTCATCCACCGGTGCTTGCATCAGCCAGATGAAGGTGGTGAGCGGAGACATTTGATGAATCAAGGGCAGAAGGCCAGACAGACCGTCCTCCTCCTCTTCCCCCGCAGCCGCAGCCACGCCCAACACTACAACCTTGTCACCGCCCACCGTCTCCAGTGTCCCCACTGCTGCCGTTACATCATCCAAAGTCCAGGCCGCCACGTACTCCTATAGAATGAAATTCGTACATGCAAAGAGGGTCAGGATGGGGCAATATGTGTGCGCTGACCAGCGTGAGATTCAAGTCTTTGTTCTGCAGTCTGAAGGCGTGCTCGGCCTCTTCTCGCCATCCGAATTTCTCAGCCAGTTGCTGATGCAGCTGTCGCGTGCGCTCATCACCGATGAAACCCAGCCAGTTCTGCCGCCCCCAGTAGCGCATGTACTTCATGCATCGACGACTATCTCTACAACAACATCACATCCCGGTTGTTCATTGTCATTCAGATGTGCATGATACTACCACTGGTGACTGGTTGTCTCACTCACATATCAGAGTAGTTGTGCAGCATGCATCCGTATGGCTGCCATATGTGATCGCCTTGATATCGGCCATCAGCCAAAAGTCCAATGCACGAGTCCTCGTCTGCAAAAATCCACAAGATCGAACCTACCTGCATACGTACTCAACATAATCGGTGCCATAGTAAATAAATAAATACCATAGGACAGCCAGACGATGCTATGATAGATGAGCAGTAAGACAACCACAAGGAGGGCGATGGCTTTGGCGTTGCGCGAATTGAGCAACTGAAGATAGCGAGAATCTCTCTGCTCTTGCAGATCCTCCTTCTCCATTTCCTTCTACACAAACGGAAGCAAAACCAAGGATACGCAGCATACCAACAAAACAACACACCGCATACCGAAGCAGAAAAGGTGCAGTATAAAAGGCAGATGGCACCCACTGTAAAACCCAATCAACGACATCTTGACAGTCAACAACTTTTATTGCTCTTTCACTTCCTCTTATCACAAAACAAAACAATAACAACGGCAACGTCTACAACAAGCCGATCAACAATGTCTGTCGTCTACTGTACTCAGCTGACTAATGACACTTTTTCAAGACATCAAAGCAGCTTACGAAGAAAGATGGAGCTTTGTCTTGATGTTCATTGAGGCCAATTCTGCGACCAGATAGCGCAGTACGTGGGGAATGTAGACGGTGTGCAGAGTGTCGGTGCGCTTGCAGAGTGTGCACTGACTGCGTCCGCGCAGGACAGAGGGCGAGAGGAGACTGTGGCAAGAGGCGCAGATGCTAGCCACGTCCTTGTCGGAGCAGTTGAACAGGCGATCCTGCAGAATGGCGGCGGCGCCGTGAGCAATCAGCGCGTCTCGTTCCATTTCGCCCAGTCGCACTCCGCCCGCTCGCTTCCTGCCCTTCACCGGCTGATGAGTGATGGCGTCCACTGGCCCAGTGGCTCGCACCTGGTACTTGTCCGCCACCATGTGCCGCAGACGCTGATAGTAGACGACGCCGAAGAAGATCTCCGCCTCCAGCTGCTCCCCGTCAACGCCGGAGTACAGCGTCTCGTTGCCCAGATAGTTGTAGCCGCCGTCCGCCAGCAGCTGGCCCCAGTGACCCACGGCAGTGTTGGACTCGTGGAAGACGAAGGGCGTGGCGTCCTGTGGCAGACCGTGCAGGGCGCCGGCCTTGCCCGCCATACTCTCCAGCATCATGCCGATGGTCATGCGCGAAGGGAAGCCGTGCGGATTGAAGATGATGTCGGGCACCATTCCGCTCTCGCTGAACGGCATGTCGGCGGCGGGCCAGAGGAAGGACAGGATGCCCTTCTGGCCGTGGCGACTCGCGAACTTGTCGCCGATGATCGGATTGCGGGCGACGCGCCAGACGACGGCCGCGCGACGCACACCCGCGTCGCCTCCTCCGTCCTCCCCCGCTGGCTGCATCACTCTGACCAGCTCTGCGCGCCCCGACTCCCCGCTCTTGTACCAGCGCACCTGGTACTCCGCCGTCTCCACGTTCAGCGTACACGCGTACGGGTCGCCCTCCGTGTAGAGACGTCCGGGAATGGGCAAGCCGTCAGCGTCCATCCAGGCAGACAGCTGCTGCTGCTTCGAAGGATCGCGACAGAATATCTCCGCCTTCCCCTTGCCGCCGCCTTCCAGCGTCTCGCACTTGTACACGTCGCCGTGTGCGAATCCGCGCTCGTACGAACTCTTGTTGATCACCATCGCATCTTCCATGTCGTAACCCGTATAGGAGATCACCGCCACTATCGCGTTCGTTCCTCAAACGCAAAAAAATACGCACACTGGTAAGCAGGATAAAAACCATACGCCATCCTACAACCATCCACTGTACTGTAAAAACAGAGCAAGATTTCCACGTTTACTTTACTGATATATGTGCGTTACGCACATACATAGCTGCAATGCTAAGAAGAAAGAGAGGGTAAAATTGTACCAAGCGGGTAATCGTCCATGCGGTAAGTGTCGTACGCCTCTGGTTTCACAATAGGACTCTGTGCGCTGAGTAGACGGTACATTTTGTTGTCGGCTCTATGCTGCCACGCGTGTACAGGCACTCCCATGGTCTGCTTGCCCATTTGGCACTGGTAGACGTTGCGAGGACTCTGATTGTGATCCGGTAGCGGAATGAGATTAGCAGCAAAGGAGAAGAGGGAGTTGGGCTTGAGCTCTTGGTGCTTCGTTACGCCCGTCTCCATCTCCGAGGCATCAATGCAAATACTCAGGTACACCTGCAACATAGTAATCAAGTACAGGGTGTCTCACGTAGACCTCCCTAACGATCCAGCCTTATAACCTCCGTACTACAACAGATATCAAGCTGAAATTTTGTCCCCAGAAACCCAAGAAAATAGGAAACTTTGTGGCAAAATTTGAGCCAGATAGGCCCATAGCGAACGAAATTACAGGCTTGGAAATTTTGGACCCTGTTTTTATCATTTTCCGCACTGGGCATGGTTTTGAGATTAGAATCTTCTGCTCAGCATGGTCAAGCAGCTCATCCAACATGGTAATATGGTGGAACAACAATGGCTGAACGTCATCACGGTCCGGAGCACAAAGGATTCAAAAATACAGGCCATTTACAGCCCAACAGCGTTCAAGGAGCTGTTGCGGTCAATAGTGGCACCACTGATTTCAAAATGTTGAAAAACGTGGTCGCAAATTTGCAAGCTCGTAATTTCGTCCCTAGTGGACCTATCTGGCTCAAATTTTGCCACAAAGTTTCCTATTTTCTTGGGTTTCTGGGGACAAAATTTCAGCTTGATACTTACTGTATTACGGAAGTTATAAGGCTGGGTCGTTAGGGAGGTCTACGTGAGACACCCTGTAGCTTCATTCAGAATAATAAATACATACCTATCAATTGTGGCGTGAAACACACAGATGCACACGTAGCTCACTCTGTAGGCACAAGTAGGTACATATGATAGGTAATGCGTAGGCTTGGCACTGTAAGTCTATGTGTATGCAGTGTGTCCATACCTGTTCGAAGGTTCCAATGTATTCCTTGCTCTTCATTTCCATATTCCAGACAGGGCGCATCAATCTAGCAGTGGTAGTGAAGAGATAGAGACCATGATACTGCGTCGGGTCCTCGCAATGCGGCACCAGAGTGATTTCCGTGTAGATGGGAACGCGGTCGTCCTTGCGTGCTACTTTGTATCGCCTCAGCCTCTCCGCCACTCCTTTCACACGCGACTCAGGAAGGAAACCGCAGAAACTTCCGTCCAAAAGCACCGGATATGGAACTTCCTCTTGAGCAGATGATAATGATGTGGAAGGATGCCGCGTCATGCCCTCCTGATAGAGCAGCTGGCGTAGTTTATGAGTGTTGGAAGGGTGCGACACCACACGACAGGAAGCAGTCACGTGGTTGAGAAGGCCGCAAGGCGCTCCGTCCGGCGTATGAACAGGACAGATGAAGCCCCAAGCTTCCGACCTGAGCTTCCGCACTTCTGTCGTCCGCATTTCCGTGAAGAAAGAGCCGCGATGCAGAGCTCGAAAGTGGGAGGCGAAGCGGAGATAGTTGATGCGCTCGGCGACCACGGAATAGCCGTTGTCCTGCGCCAAGGCCAGTCCAGAACGAGTGACCAGATTGCCAGTGGCGAGGAAGTAGTTGAGCGCTCTTCCCAACTGAGCGCCGCCGGCATTCGCTAGAGCTGTGGCCAGATGCTGTCCAGTCAGCATGGCAGAGCCGTCCAGCATCTTGGCCGGGTCCATGCGCTCAAACACCTTCTCCAGACTGCGACGGGCTCTGTGCAGCCAGTCGTCCAGCTTGTCTTTGATCAGCTGCAGCATCAGATGTCCGCCTGTCAGTGCCTCCTGGAACTGCGGGTTATCCGGCGACTCGGGGATGCATTTTCCTTCCACCAAATTCATCAGTTTCTGCGCGCAGTACACGAGAAAATAGAACTTGTCTTCGAAGCTGTCCAGGTGTACGGCGACGCAGAGCTCGAGAAAGATACGCCCGGCCTCTTGCGGCGAGGCCCAAGGTGGCACTTTGCCGGCTGTCACATCCCGAAACTTCTCGCCCAGCACTCGCTGAGCATGCTGCTGCGTCAGAGCGCCCGTGTCCAGCGTAGAACGCAGCATGGTCAGTACGCACTCTCTCCAGTAGTCGTCGTCTTCTTTGCCCGCCATGAGAGCATGAAAGATGCTCTGGTCGCTTTGGTTCACCAACGCCTTCAACACCAGCGTTAGAGGCAGGTAGATGGCCTCTCGTCTGTATCCTACGCATAGCGACAGGCATCCACTCTCCAGGTAGTGCATGCTCATCAGAGCGGGCGTATGATCATCGCGCACCGAACGCACAAGGACGGCGTATGGGGTCATAAGTGCACCTCGTGTGCTGTAGTTGGGGCGAACAAGAGCGATCGGGTAGTTTCTCCGCATCAGCACCACCAAGCGTACAACCTTCTCCGTCCCGTTCACTATGAAGTAGCCGCCTTTCTCTGTCGGCTCTTCGCCCAGAGCAACCAGCGCACTTTCGCCCAATCCGCGCAGAATGCACTTGCTCGAACAAAGCATTATTGGCACAGCGCCAACTTCCTTCGTCAGTTCAGCCACTGAACAGCCATTCTGCTCTACCTTCACCACAACAGAGAGCTTTCCGGCGTATGTCATTCCGCGCTGACGGCATTCACGAGGAGTGAGACTGAGACTGTTGGATGCTCCTGGAAGACCGAGCAGTGTGCTCCCTCCTTCCTCCGTCACCCGACTAGGACCACCCAAATCCACTTTCGTTATGCGAAGACTGATTCCGTTTCCGCCGATGCGAAAACATTCCGGCAGGATAGACAACGCCGCCGGCTCCAATCCCTCCTCTGCCATAAAATTGAACGATTCCACATGGCATCCAGCTATATCGCACTCCATCGCAACGAATAAAAAGCTGATGATAGATATAGATTACCTGGAAAACGAAAACGCAAACGAAAACTACGTGCCGTCTGGCCACGGCCAGCCAGCCCGCATGTACATGTCCTTGGTATTATAGCCTCTATGTCCTTGGCCTCGCCTATACGCTTGTAGAAATTTTTTACCGGTACGCGTAGCACGTACCCCTAGAGCGCGAACGTCCGTCGCCTCATAGACACTAGAATTGGGGAGGACGACCGCCTCCACAACACAAAGTGTCCAACCTGGTCTGACAATGCACTTCCAATAATAGTGGCAAAATTGACTCAGGGTGGACAGTTTTCTATTCACATATGAACTACACATATCAACTTACTCTAAAATCCTAAAAACATGCATAGCAGTCACATGGGTTCCATTCAATGACAAAGAACATGTGAAATACAATACATATCAAATGTCCATATTCAATAGATAACAGTTGTCTTTTCTGACTTTTGAGCTTCAAAACATAGTTATGATAGGAATATGACCCTTTTCCACATGCTGTTCATCTTCAACAAATGATGCCAAGAGTATCACCTTGTTCTTGGCCATGCTGTTGAACAGTTTTGAGAGCAGTCTAACTGCAAAATTGTGCCCATTACCACAGTACAGTTTGTTGACAGAGGTTTCTTCCAACAGGCCATATTCCTGCAGCAGCTGGCAAATAACCAGCTCAATATTGGCTTCTGAATCCATAGTGCATGAAGACTGCTTGCTTCTCCACTGTTGTTGTGATGGCAGTCAATGAATCCCAGGAGTGCAGCCCAATGCCATGCCATGGGCCAGAGGACAGTTTGATTTGATGAGTCCACCACAATTTACCTGCAACAAAAATGCATCAAGTTGCATCCATAAGGCTGCCAAATAGTTCCTTGGCAACAGCATAGGCTACTAAAGTCTGTTTAGCTGCTATACAGTCTAACTAACCAACAGTTTGCAATGAAACTCTTTCACAGTTTGCATGTACAGGGTTTAGCAGCAAAATAGGAGCACAGTCATGAAGCATGGAGAGAAGTTCATATTTGCTTTTCTATTTTATACATGACTTGAGTTCCATAGCAAACTCTCAGTGGCCAGACTATTGGCCACTTGCACTAAGACTGGGTAGTCACAATCAAAAGGTGGCCCCGCTGTTTCAGATCAGTTTCAACAAGTATTGGGGTCAAAATTTTACCAACAATCGTGACAACGCAAATCGTCCATATCCATACTATCATGTTTTCCAGCCGCGACTCCAATCACAGACATTGCCATTATCGCCACCTCCAAAGAACAAAATTTGGATCAAACTGGTTCTTTAGGAGTGGAGAAATGACAACATTCGTGATTACAGACATTGCCATATCACCACCTCCAAAGAACAAAATTTGGATCAAATTGGTTCTTTAGGAGTGGGAAATGACAACATTCGTGATTGGAGTTGAGGCTGAAAAACCATTGACACTAAAATGGTAGTAGTAGCCATCATAAAGTTGTTGCTTCATAGCAAATCATGTGCTCATCATCTTATGGCAAGTTATTTTTACAAAATATGCGCAAGACCATGTTGGAAACTCTGAATTGGGAGGTGGTTGTCCTCCCCATTTTAGTGTCTATGGAAAAACCCTGTAGAAAGGGGGTGATGCTTTGAGTTGCAGCATGTACCTTTTTGGAGGGGGTTTGTTCATCTTCTTCTTGCCCACTGTCATAGTCTTGTTGATCCTTTGAAATAATTCCAGCTCATGACTAGGATCGAAGGTCCTGGGGGTTGGTTGAAGGTGCTTCCTGTAGCCACTACTGCTGCTGCGTTGCCAGGAAAACGTAAAAGTTTCTGACAGGTATTGCAGGTGGGGAATCTTAGAATTACTGCTGTCTTTTCTCTTTTCTCTTGCACTTGCGAGGCATTTTTCTTCATCGCTTCTTCTCTGTCATCCCATTTGTCAATATAATGAAGAGAATCATCCACAGATAATTTATATTTTTTGAATAGTTTTCAAAAAGTGGCACGTACCCCTAGAACGCTCCTTCGTTGCGCGCCCGTCGTTTCGCTTCGCTACATCCAACGCGCTTAGCGAAGCGGAACGCGCGCTCTAGGCGTACATGAAGTAATCGCTCGTCTCGTGGCAAATTGTTTTGCAAAATATGGGCAAGACCAGGCTGGACACTTTGTGTTGTGGAGGCGGTAGTCCCCCCATTTTAGTGTTCCTGGTCGCCTCCCTCTCATTTCAGACAGCAGGTGGAGGCGGGCGCGTTCTAGGGGTACGTGGTTATCTATTATGCTACCGGGCTTTACAGAGTGTCTCAAAATAAACCATCCACCTTTCCGTGCATGTAACTCTGGAACCACATCTTAGATTTTCATGCGGTTTTTTGTATTTTGTAGCCAAGGCTTCAACAAGTAAGTGTACAAAATTTCAACTATGTGGTCCACATACTTCGGACACTAAGACGGTTTGAATCTCGAAGCTCAAAATCGGCGTTTTTCCTTAGTATGGAGAAAAATTCGGTCTTAATTTTTCAAGATACCCTGTTCCATGCGTTTGCTATGCTGCCATTGGGAATAATGCATGAGATACATATTTCCTGGCATTTTTGGACATCTTTTCTTATTATGAGACTAATTTTATTTAGGACCATGCACAGAAGACCCCTAAATCGGCACTAACAGTTCGAAAAATGCTCGTTTTTGACCGCAGGAGAAAGAAAAGTGTTTGAGCAGCTTCCAGTGGGCCTATTAAGCTGAAATTTTGTACACATCTCAGTTGAAGCCTTAGCTACAAAATAGAAAAGACCGCATGAAAATCCATGGTGTGGTTCCAGAGTTACATGCACGGAAAGGTGGATGGTTTATTATGAGACACCCTGTATTATAGCGACAAGATATGCAAATCATGCAGTAAGAAAATAACCGAAGAGAGCGAGAGAGAAGATAGAACTCCCGCTCACTACGTTTTCCGCCTTGCAGCAATTTCAGGTGGGGCCTTCGTTCTCAGCCCTAAACAAAAAGACAGGACAAGCTCGTGCTTGTTTTTATGTCATCTGCGTCTCAACGAGACGCTCGTCAGCTGATTCGCAATCCTTATTGATTGTTGATGCTGTTGGCTCGCTCGCATCAGACGTCATTCACTATCATGCCGTTGTATGAATTTACATTCATTTTACGGTCATTGCCAAAGGTAACTGAGTAACGTAATGTGTGTATGTGAGTCTACCAACTATTTTCTTGCTGCAATACGTATGGTTGCGCGTTACACTATGTACGTATGTACTATAATAGTCAAGAGTACATAATGTATACCTACACATACGTACGTGGTTGACTGACTTTGACTTCAATATATGTAAAAAAACGCCGATTTGCTTTTAGGCGTCGCTGGTTGACTTGGTGAAATCATGCGGGAGCCATATGCTCAATCAAGGCGCTGTACTATTTATTTTTTTGCTAGGTACACTACGTTGTAGAGTGCTTCTTTGGAAATGTACCTTGGACACCTTTTTTATGGTCCAGCAGCCGTTTTCCAAACATATTGAGACTTCCGCATTACGTTGCTGACCAGTTTAAAATTTAACCCCTCCTGTATGCTGAGATATAGCTGCTGGTAGGCCCAAATTGCCCCTCACGTGCCCGCCACTTTTTTCAAAAGTTCTTACCATCATTCTACTCCATTTTCTTCACAGATTTCGATTTGGGGCATGCCCCTCCGATATTTTAATGAATACACCATGATATAGCCCAAAAAGGGGTAATTTTGGCTAATTTGATCATTTTCGTCAATTTTGGTGGTGTATTTATCAAAATATCGAAGGGGCATGCCCCAAACCGAAATCAGCGAAAAAAATGGAGTAGAATGATGTTAAGAACTTTTGAAAAAAGTGGCGGGCACGTGAGGGGCAAATTGGGCCTACCAACAGCCATATCTCAGCATACAGGAAGGGTTAAATTTTGAACTGGTCAGCAACGTAATGCGGAAGGCGCAATATGTTTGGAAAACGGCTGCTGGACCATAAAAAAAGGTGTCCAAGGTACATTTCCAAAGAAGCACTCTACAACGTAGTGTACCTAGCAAAAAAATAAACAGTAGTGACACAGTTGGAAAGCCTTGGTCATCGAGATCTTCCCTTTCGCATGAGAAAAATATTACCAAAAGACGAATATACTGGAAGGTGAGTCCTGCTCATGCTCCATTCCTGAAAAAAAATCAGGTTACCAGTCGCTGTTTTTCGGGACGTGGTCGGGTGGATGTCTGCCCCTTTGTCCGAAAGTCAGCATTTGTCGGAATATTAGAACTGCGCAATTTTGTGCTGATGTAATTCGACGAAAGGCTGACTTTGACAACGTCACCACCAGAAACGTTTGTGGCCCATTCACTCACATGGAGAAATACGCTGGGCGTACGCTTGCCTTCCAAGGAGAATCAAGCCATTACGTGCCCTGGCCCAAAGAACGGAAGGAAATGTGCTCGGCGTACGCCCAGCGTATCCTTGGCTACTCATGCCTTTACATTGTACGGCCAGGGCCATGGACAAGCCGAGCGTACGCAAGTGTGCGTGTCTCCTCTGGTGTGAATGAGCCTTGAAGCCAGGTTGACAAAGCCATGCTATTGGATGGTTGTTCTGTTTTCAGCTATTTCCTGTTTCATTGCTATCTGCCGGTGGCGAAGTTGGCAAATGTGCTGGACGAATTCAGTAGAATTCAGGACATTCTGCGTTGCAACGTTGTCAAGGTGCCAACGCCTCAAGAGCAGACTCTTCCTCCGTGTACGCTGCCAGAAGAGCTGAAGCCGCCGCCTGCTCGTCCCTCTGTCATGGAACTGAGAGGAAAACAGAAACTGGCTCCGTTCGCCAGAGTCAGAGCCTTCCAAGCTGCACAAACGGCTTACCGAATGATACCGAAATCATTTACTATTCGCTCTCACAGAAGATAGGACGACATACTGGTGCTACTCTGTTGGAAGCATATTATTGGCAACCAGGAGAGAACACTGTCATGGCTGTCCAATACTGTATCCATAATATAATACTATCACACATCGTTTTCCCGTGTACGTATTCGAAACGCCTGCTCAGCGTGGCGTCGTCATTTTCGCTGTGGGATACGCGTTGGTTTGTTCTTGTTGGTTAGCGAGAGTTCTTCTGGAGAACACTTCCATATCACTGTCTTCTTCCGTATCACTGAGCTGAGAGGTCTTGGGTAATACTGGCTTGTATGCATAACCATTTTCCGACTTTGCCTCGTTCTGCCTGCCACTTCTAGCACTGAGTCTGTGGAAGAATACGAAGGCCAGGGCCACAATTATCGCACCAACACTTGCTCCCACGGCTGAAAGGCACGGCACATTACATACAAACACATACGTAATCTACGTATAAGGTAGGTGGGGCAAAACCGACGATGGGGAAAATCCGCCCACCTATGGCGCTTACCCCATTCAAAACATGGCTTTTAAAAATGTATCTCTGTTTCTTCGTTCATAGCCATAACGTGACAACCTAGGCCTGATTGGGGGTAAAAGCGCCATAGGTGGGCGGATTTCCCCCATGGGCGGTATTGCCCCAGGCTACCCTACATACGCTTCAAACACGCAAGACTGACGAGCTCGCTATGGAGTATTGTATCGGCCTGTCTAATTTCAGCACTTTTTTGCTCAGCTCTCATCTTTATGGCTTACTGATGAGTATGTTCCTGGATGTGGTGAGCCTGAGCAGTTGTGCTTGTTCGCCTTGCAAATGATCAAGTGGTGGTGCTGCTTTCTTGAGTAGGCGAAGTACATTGACTTCCGATCCGTTGTTTGGCGCCGGACGAAGGTGCAAAAGTAGACAGGTCAAGCTGTAAATATCCACCAAGTGCAGACTTTCAGGAGCCGATCGGCCAGCCAAGAATGAGGGTCCTTTGGCTATGAACATCGGCCACATCTCCTTATCCTCGTTGTCATAGCCGTGCCCAGCCACAAAGTTAGGAGGAGAAGGGGGTGGAGTGGCCAGCAGCTGAACTCCCAAGTTCGCAACTACCACTATCTCTGTCACCCTGTTCGTATGCGAATAGTGCCAGTGTTCCGGAATCTCAGCCTATACATGTACAGTACATATACATAGCTACAATACCAGGTAGCTTATGTACTATTTAGTATACATAACAACGTATGCATGTATGTAAGTACGTACGTAATAATAACTAAATTTTCGTTCCACGTACGAAGCAAGCACAGGTCTTACCTTTCGATAAACTGTCAAGTTTCCCTTGCCAATATCACGCAAGTAAGTTACAGCTTCGTCCTCTTTTCCTACAAACAGGTCGTCGTTGGTAGGGTGTGCGAAAAACCGACATACGTACGTAACTTCAGCCAAGAATGTCGCTTACCAGGAAGAGGTTCAATGAGCAAATGCGAATAGTCGAACGATCGTATCAGGAACAGATCGCCTCTGGGCGGAATGTACAGTTTCGATCGAAAGCGTGTCATCCCATGGTCACTAGTCAAAACAAAATTGACGCCGTTGTCCAGATTTGACTGGCGCAGACCATCCAACAGTGTTCCCAAGCACTTGTTCAATTCCAGCAGCATTTTATCCAGCTCGTCAGACTCTGGACCATGCCTAAAAGGGTGGAACAGCACTATATTATATGTTTCAGCCATAAGAAACGCCACAGTATAAGCGTTTGTGGTGATAGCTCAGCTACAATGGGGCGAATTTGATCTGGTATGGGCTCTATCAACCTATTTTTGGCTGCGCTTCAAGGCTGAGCAGCTCTTGGCCACCTCCCCTATGACCCACGACTCCCGGCACCACCGACCCTCAAAAAAGTCCTTTTTCCCGTTGGACGTAGTACCCTATTTATTTACGGTGCAATTTAGTGTTATCGTGATGGAAGTGGCGTCATACCGATGGCCAGTGCCGTCTGGCTCGGGTAGGTACACGAGGACGAGACGCATTCCACCGCGCAACCATCGAAGAGTCCAAGACACAGCCTCAGCACACGTGCTGTCACGATGATAGGGAATGACAGTGGGCAAATCTATGCCAGAGATAGGCACATCACAGCTCATCCACATGTAGCAGCCAACCTGCAACAGACTAGTAACACTGTCATGTACAGTACGGACTGTCAACCGTGCCACGAACACTGCAAAGACCGAACATCATACCTTAAACTTTGAGCGTTGTTTTGCAAATGTGGTCCAAATCGGTTCACCCCCGTATATCTTCAACGCATCTTTCGTACTCGGCTTGGCGAGCAAATTTACAGTTCGATTCTCTTCGGGCAAATAAACCATGTTTCCCAGGATACCGTGGCTCTCCTCGTACAGACCGGTGAGGATAGTGTAGTGGTTGGGAAAGGTGACAGTGCTAAATACATTCTTAATACCACCAAGAGCCCAAACTCCACTCTGAATCATCTCCTGGAAGTGATTCTTGCTTCCCTCCCTTTCCGTCAAACTGCGCAGGCGATCCACATAATCATGCCGGAAGCCATCCATGGACATGAGCAGCACTGGAGGCTCATTATGATCCGGCCTGTGATGTGAATGATGACCATGTCCCAAGGACTGCGGAAACAGTTGAAATATCAGTGAAAAATACAGAATGGAGCGCCATCCTTCCTCCCTAGCCGCAGGGGGCCACATGAGTATTGAGCAGTAGACAAGACACCTGGCTATAACATTACAAACACCTTGCATATAGCATATCACACGAACAGCACCAAGAACCAGTGCAAGAGATTTCATGGGAGAAACGTCCCCAGTTGCTGAATCATGCGCACAACATAGACAAACGTTTATGACAATCACAAAATGCAGAATCACAGCATCCCGAGATTCAATCGAACAATACGAACGGAACAAGGTTGTTAGAGCAGAAAAGGTGGTGCTTTTTCTAGCTTCTTCTTCATCATCTGAATATGTCGTAATCTCTCCAGAGGCAAGGAGACGTAAGGCTGATCGGGCGAAGTCTGTTGAGCTCTCCAGATCTTAGCAGAGAGTTCTGCTCGCATCGCCATCTCTCTGCAGAGAAAGGGAGCTTTCTCTTCCGACACCACAACGTCTTTCAATGCCAGCCACCGCGAAATCTGAAACCAACGAAACACTCCGCTGATGTAAGAAGACCACAAAGTATAATATGCATGTGCACAGGTCATCTCTAGTACTACTACTACGTACTATGCGATACCTCATCCTTGGCGAAGAGTTGGATTGAGAATGTATGAGCGTCTTCCGGTTCCACTACTATCACTACAAACGAGAGCTCTCCACTCATACACCGCTGCTTGTACGGTTTGCCAGTGTCATTGTAGAATATGACCACGTAGTCATTGCCGATGTGCCGCTTCTTGCCTTTCATCTGTACATCGCCCTCCTTGTTTGGCAACAGCGTGGAAACGTGAAACACTATCTGAATACACAGAGACACAGGCAAACATCCATGTTGCTCCATATTCAGCGATCGAGTACTATTTATTACTGTATGTAGTCGTGATGCATTTTGATTTTATGCTCACCCTTGTAACCGGATTCTCCCACGCGTAGGTAAATGAACCGTCCGAACCATCCGTATGCAGTCCTCCCAAGTTGGTCTGCGTCGGATCCGTGTTGCCGAGTGAAATCAAGTCACCCAGTCCTTCCAGAAAGCGAGTGTATCGCTGTGAGCCGGCTCTGTTGCTCAAGAACTCTTCCTCTTTTGTCTGTCTAGGCGCCGCATACACCACACCGATCTTGTGACTTTCCTGCGGTTGAATGCGATCCAGATTCCGAAGGGAGCGCTCCAGTGCCTCTTTCGCCTTCTCCGCCACACAGGAAGCGCCCAGTTCTTGCTCTAGAGGGAGGAAGAGTTGGTGAAACAAGGCCACCGGATCTTCTTCCGTCGCCTCCTCCTCCTCCTCCTCTTCGCGCTTTCCCGCACGCGACGTAGAGGCAGAGAAGAACGTGGTGCTGCTGGTAGAGGAAGGCGGAGTAGCGGACAGTTCCTCACTGCCTCCCTCCTCCTCCACGTCCTTGCCACATTCCGACTTGCTGCTAAAGGAAGACTGGCGCGACAGACCACTCTTATCTACCAGTTCTGAATCAAGGTTCATGATTAGTGGATGATGGTCGCTTTCAGGTTCACGCTCTTTCCTTCTAGCGTCTTCTCTCAGGCTTAGGCCCCCAGGCTGATGAACGGACGGAAGTCGCAGCAGCCACGAGCTCTTTCCCACACAATGCCGCACCTCCACTAGGGCGGAATCTACTCGGACGCAGCTGCAAGGCTCTTGCCGCTTCCCCTCTCCAGACGTCACTTGGCAGATGAAAGTGTCGTCCATGGCGACCAGTGGAGGTGGGGCGACTGCGCGGGCAGAGGAGACGAAGGCAGACGTGTGACGCTTTCGCGCCGCAGCCATTGGCTCGCTCGTCTTCCTCGCGCCCTTACTCTGCTCCGGCTGCCGCTGTTCCGAGCAGCTCTGGCACCTGAGCACGCCGACAGTGTAGATGGTGTACACGCGATCCTGCAGCAGCCAAGAACGACTGTTTCCGCTCGATCTCAACAGGCGCTCGGTGGCAACTTCGTCTTTCCCACTGATTCTTCCGTCACAACCGGTGGCATGGGCGTGTTGCACCAGGAATTCCCGAGTCACAGTCTCCAAGTCTCGAGCGAACTGCTGATCCTGCTGCTCTTCGCTGCCTCTCCTCTTCCGCCTCTCCACAATCGTTCGGAGAATGAAACTGGCCAATGCACGTCGACGAGCCAGCGGCGTAAACAAGAACCACTGACACAGCAGACGGTGACACATGGACACGATGAAGGCAGTGAATCTTTCTGGATCGGTGCCCGGCAGGAGGATTTCGGCCACGTTTACAAAGTTTTTCCGCGAAATGCCGATAGGCCTCCGGGATGGCTAGAAGCGTGGACAGGAGTTCCGTGATCGGAATGAGAATCTTCGGCGTACTCGGCAGCTCCGACAGGCGACGAATCAAATCGCGGCACATGGGCACTAAGGCCAAAGGCACCTCCAATGCACAGCTCACCGTAGCCATCACACCTGCAGTGGATTTCTCCGACACGATGCAGTTCTGAATACCCAGCACCAGCTTCTTCTGAAACAAAGCAATCATGATTACCGTATTTTTGGGTGTATAGCCCCATACAAAAATCGAGAGGTCTGATGTGGGGTTATACACTGGGGGATATACAATGGGGGGGGGGGGGATAAATATGGGACAAAATAATCGCGGTCAAAACAGGGTTATTCTAGTATAAGACATGCTCAGCTAAGCTTACAGGCATAGTAGCTTGGTGTAGGAGAAGCTATAGCTATGTAGCTTATGACCAGCTTACATAGGTAGGCTAGGTACCTTCCAGTACATGGGGGGTTATACACCAGGGGGATATACACTGGGCAAAATTTATGTTTTGCCAATGGGGGGTTATACACTGAAGGGGGATATTCAATGGGGGATATACACCCAAAAATACGGTATGTACATAACAGTACGTAACGTTCGCCATGTCTGCATATGCATTGTCTGTAGCATATCCACTACTGTTGCATTCTACCTGGCTGTCTGAGTCCAGCTGTTCTCTGTAGGTGAGCAGGGGCGCCAAACTTGAACAAAGGCAATCGTTGAGCTCGGACAAGGAGAAATCTGGTGGCGCAGCCTGCAGTTTGGTCGCTCGCTGCGAATCAGACGTCAGTTGCACCACGGCGGCGCACAATTCGGGCAGACACTCGGGCGACGACAGAAGTAGTGTACGGTTCTGCAGGAAGTCAGGAAGAAGGGCGAAAACGGCTTTCAGCGTGGTCCAACACGTCTCTTTGCGCAGACAAAGCAGCAGAGCGCGCAGAATGGGAGCAACGCGAAGGACGCCGCCTTCGCCTTCCTCCTCCTCCTCCTCGTTGACCGAGTGGCAAATGGAGTAGGGACTCAACAGCAGTTCTTCTTCCTCCGATTTGAGCGCTAGGCGACGCGAGGCCGGATGAGCGCGAACACGCAACAGAGACAACAACGCCTTCTCCCGCGCTCCAATTTCATCCAGAGTAGAAGCCTTCTGCTCCTGCTCGTAGTGTCTGTGTAGAAAGCCAGCAAGAAGTTGCAGAACATGCAATGCGTGTCTCGGTGGCCAGGCGGTCCACTTCGCCTCCATAATCTCTACCAAAGCGCCCACCGCCTTCTCTATGATAGCAGGGTGTACACCCTTACGTTGCAGCATTGAGTCCACGACGGCTACCAGCTTCAGGAACAAATCGCTCCGTCCTTCAGCCAAACCCCCACCGCTGCTCTGACTGCTAGTCAACAGTATTTCCGATCCAGCGTCATACCAGAGTTTGGCAGCATCCGCTAAGAAAGACAGCGCAGCCTCCTGCACATCCTCGTCCGTCTCTGTCGCCACGTCGCTTAGCAGCTCCAACACCACGCCTTCCACTATCTCCCTACCGTACAGATGCTTCTGCTCTCCGTACACATTGCGCAAAATGTGCAGCGCCTTGATGCGAATACAGGCACGTGATTCCTGGGCGTAGTAGAGTCGTAGAAGTTTGCGCAGTTCTTGCAGCCAGCCGGCTTTCAGCGGATTGACGGCTTGAGAGCGATAAGACAGAAGGCGCAGGACACTTTCCGGCTGCTGAAAGGCGGAAGAGGCTTCCACCAGGCTGAACAGCTGCTCCGCCGAGCCACCAAATGCGTTGCTGTCGTAGAGCCCTTCCACACAGCGCAAAATATCCTGCAGCAGCGCCTGTTGCCACTTACCCGGCGACTTCTCCACTGCGCACATCTGCAGAAGCTCCAGCACCAAATGCCAGGTTACCAGCTGCAAGTCGGGACCGTACTTTTGCAGAAGACGCTGCAGCGACAGAAGAATTTCCTGCGTAACGATGGGGCTGTTGGCGGCCAAGGCAGCCTTGTAGGAAGGAAGGACGGCGGCGGGACGAAAGCGAAGGCCGTCTACCCGTTCGTGGCCCCACAAGGCCATGCCCACGAAGAAGACGGCCCCTCGCAGGACGCCAGCGTCCTCCGCGGCCGCCAACAGACTTGTCAGCGTACGCAGCGCCCCGTGACCCATGTGACTGGCGAAGAGCGATCTGGCAAGCTTCCAACAGCCTCCGCAAAGAGCGCGCTCATTCACCAACTGGCACAGAGTTGTCATGAGCAAAGGAAGGACTGAGCGAGGAAGAAGGCCGTAAGCCAACAGTGTGCCTATCACTGCCAGACATCTGCAAAGTTTGTACATGTACGTATACGTTACGTACACATGCACATTATCAGCGAGTAAAAACACGTAGTCCTCAACGGTGGAGCTTTTGTGCCTGTGATGTAGGCTATATCGACTGTCAAAAAGGCTCAGCCTCTTCTGCCACCAACCATACAGGATCGCAGTCCGCTTCTCACTCACCCTTCAATTTCTTCCTTAATCCCAGAAGAACCACAGCAGAACACGCACAGCTGGGACATCAGTTCGCATACTTGTTCTTCCTGTAAACCGAATCGACTGCGTACGTAGCTACCTCTCTTTCATACAGTACATATGTATGTGCAGTGCGTACCTCCCAACAAGACGCATTGTGCCGTATAACGGACTGGAGGAATGCCACCAGTTCTCCAACACTGAGTGCCGGCATTTTCCCCGACAGCACACGAGCAGAACAGGAAGTGAGGTAAGCGGCTATTTGCTCCTCCAGTCCACTCACTGTCTCCCCATCTTTACACAGCGCCCTGAGCACGCGAAACAGCGTCAATACATCTGCACTGTGAGCGCAGCCCACACTCATCTGGTACTCGCTCAGTCGGCACACGCATTGGAAGATGCTGGCTTTGATAGGCGGTGCCAGTTGACGCCACTGCTTCTCGACCAGAGCAAGAAGCAACGCCAACGCGGCTTGCAAGGACTCCACGGATAAGTCAGAAGACCGACCGAAGAGCTCATCCAATCGCCACCATACAGACTCCACCTGGACAAGCACACAACCTAGGTACTTCGATTATGCCTACATACAGTAAATATACGCACGCAACGCAATCAATGGTCCCTATACGTACCAAACGCGAAAGATACAATAATACATACGTATATGTACAACTTCGATACCTTGAGTTCGTCCAACCGACGAGTGGACACCAAGTTGTGCAAATTTTGCAGTGAAGCTACTTGAATGCCAGCGTCGTCTGTGGTGACCAACTCACGCAGCTTCTCCTCGAACAGTATGGAGGCAGAGGAGGCACCGCCGAGACTGTGACGTTTCACAGGCTGCTCCGCTTCCTCCACTGTCTCCTTGGATAAGTGGAAGAAAGTCTTGATCCTTCCACGAAATCCTTCCTTCGCCTTGCTTTGCTGATGCTCGGACATTATTTTCTCCTACTATGTAAACACATTACAACATTATTACATATCGTTACATTATCGTACATGACACGTCATGATAGCCAATAACATATCGAATTTATCATGGAATGAAAGTACGGCAAAGAAGCCATAGACGATCATGAATCAAAGTCAGACGAGACGAATAACTTTATATGAAACAAATCAGCGCAGCTCTGAGCAAACAAGTACATATAGCAGACATACTGTACATAGGTACAACGTCCGTATCAGACTGGCGGCTGTGTCGAGTGGCTATCGTCCTTTTCGCCATTGTTCCAGTTCTTCCTTGAGACTTTGATGCAGTCGCAGAAGTTCGTCTCTTTCTTTTATCAGTTGCTCGTGCTCTTCGTAGAGTCGAGTACTCTGATGCTGCTCTTTCACGTCCTCATCCAGTTCTGTTATCAGCTGCTGCCTGACAGCAAATAAGACACACGGACACATGTGTTTTACCACAACGTGCACTAGTAGTACAACAAACAGTTGTGCACGTCTGTCAGTAACACTAAGAATTCTTGGAATCACTCAGTTCAGTGCATCAACTCACTTTCTTTCCATCAACAGTCGAATCTCCTCCTGCATTTTCAAGTACTCATCCGCCATCTGTACAGTAAACAACATGGTACGAACATGCACGCATACATACGCAGCACTCATACGTATGATAGCAAGTTGTACGGACGCATGATACGTTCACACTTACTCGGCAATGTTCCTTGAAAACGTTGATGGAGTCCCTGGAGCGCGGATCGGGTGACAAAGGCTAAAGACAGTAGCAGAGATAGGAGAAAAGCTATACGATACTGTGACGCGGGTGGTAGACGCTACCTGCAAGTGATGTGGGAGGCAGAGATAGACGCGAGGGACTAGAGGCGACTCGGTAGTGGGCTGTGCGTGCGGCTGTCTAATAGGCAGATGTGTGGGTCTGTCCACTCCCGCTTCTCCTCCTCCTCCTGCTCCTGCCGCCTTCTTCGCAGCTTCCAGTAACTCCGGGTCATACGAGCCCGTCTTCCGATGACCTGGGCAAGCAACGTTCTTATTACCGTTCATCATTCTCAAACAGGTCTACACTTTAGCTCCATTCTCTGAGCAACTGGCCACAGCCACCCTCCTGCAGGAAACAGTAGACGACAACAGACAGGACAACTTACTCGTACCGAGCATATTGATCTTTCGTGTTGAAACATAAGAAAGAACCGATGAGTACTAGAGAGCTCCCATCTGCTAAGCAGTATGATCGCTTTCGCACCGAGCATCTTCTCGTCACTTCCACACGCGCACTCACACGAGCTGTTACTTTCTCGTACCGTGCAAGGTGCGAGTTAGTCGCTGCTACTGTACCGTTCAGATGAGGAGATGCTCGGTTACGAGTAAAGTATTCACACGGGTAGACTGTTTAGCAGACCCAAGTACAGTCCGACCGTACTCGTCGGTTCCTCTGTTGCAGCACAAAATACAGATTTGCTCGTTACGAGTAAAGTTGTCCTCTCTGATGTTGTCTAGAGAGTTTGGCTGTGGCTGCGGAAAGGGCGATCTGCGAGCTCAAAAGGCTTCCATGTGAAGCAAATCAGACACCTTTTCAAGACGGCCAAAGAGCTTGCTATGCTACGTAATGTCTTCAGTTCACCTTTCTTGTAAGGCTTCATCGGCTGTTTTCCCCCAATGACCACATCTTCCGTGGTCTTGCCGAGCAGCTCCAAGTCATCCACACTTCGAGAAAGAGAACTGACCGTCTCCTCCTGTACAACAACTGGACTGGTGGAATATGAGGGCAGTTGGAGAATGGGAACTTCATCTCCTTCCAGCGGCATCAGAGTTGGAGCAGTCAAAGTGAACAACGGCTGATGTTCAGCGCCTATTGGCGTCAAATCCTCAGGTTCTGGCCCATCATCGCCCACATTTAGCTCATCAATATTGATCACTTCATCACCACCCGTCACAAACTGCAGCAATCATGCATTCATGAAGCATTTCGTTTTGTCGTGAAGCGTTGCACAGCCCAAGCAAGTGAATGCGCATGTTAGTCGATGGTACCTGAGCCAGATATGTCATAAGTTTGACAATGCCAGTCATTGAGGGTCGTTCCTGAGGGTTTCGGTCCCAGCACTTGGTCATCAGTATTTCCAGCTGCTTGGGGCAATCCTTGATCAAAGGTGGTCGCTGTCCGTTGTGTACTGCCCACATTATGCGAAATGCGGGGCCTCCGATCTCGTCGAAAGGCTTGCGCCTCGTCAGAATTTCCCATAGTATGATCCCCCAACTGAACACGTCGCATTTCTCTGTGTACTTCACACCTCAAACGGAAGAAAGAAATAGGCCAGCTATTTCTAAAATCCAGGCACAGTAAACAGGTGCACAGTACTCTACAACAGTACCTTCAAATACTTCTGGCGCCATCCAAGCTGCACTGCCTTTGTTGTTCGTCATGTATGTATGCAAATCACAGGCCGTACCGAAATCGCAAATCTTCAACTTCCGTCCGCCATCATAGAGCAATAGGCTGCAAGAGCATGCGTGCGTGTGCATTCAGATGCTGTACATTGTACTCGATGGTCGATACAATATATATTTTGTTCGTAGTCATACTTTGGCGGTTTCAAATCTCTGTGAACAAGTGGCTTGGGCTGAAGACCGTGCAAATACTCGACACCTTTGGCGCACTGTAAACTCCAATGGATGGCATGACCGGCATTGTAGCGAGGAAGACGATGACCAGCACGACGCACGTGCAAAACTGCAAAACAACACACCGGCAACTACAGAAGAGAGGAATGAAGAAGAGGATGAGCATTAAGAGCATACAGTCGAAGAGGGAGCCGTGTTCTGCATACTCCATCACAAGGCATATGGTTAGTCCTTTGGTACAAGCACCATACAATTCCACAATATTCTCATGGCACACCCGAGATAATTGACGAACCTACGAAATAGAATCACCCATACACACGTGTACATTCGAGCACTTGACGTGCACTGTTAGGTGTGTGATAAGTGCAGAGCAGAGCATGCACGCACATACCCACTTACTTCAACTAAGAAAGCCTTTCGCTCCGATTCACTTTCTATTAGTTTGACTGCAACAACTTTGTCGCGCCAAATAGCTTTCTTCACAACACCATACCCACCTCGACCCAAATGCTGAAACAAATAGAAGACAACTACCTGAACCTACGCACATACCCTACCTATGGTCGTGATACCTGCATCTGTATGACGTATGTACAAAATAACCCTTTCGTCTTAGGTACGTACAGTACATGACATACCACACACAGGTGCAGTTGCCCATGCAACGAGTGTGTATGGCCCGTTCACAACGAACGCTGAACTTCGGCGTTAGCGCAGCGTCAACGCCGAACGCTAACGTCGACGTCAACGCCAACGCAGTAGCGTTCAACGCAGATTTCAGCCTTCAACGCAGAATTGGCGATCGCAGATAATTTGCAGCAAACATCGTCGTAAACATGTCGAAATACGTGCGTACGTACGTTGCAATTATGCCAGTGTTATTATCAAAGTAACATAGAGCTTTCCATAGCTGCATAGCTTTCCATAATGTTGAACTCTAACATCAGCTTTGGCGTTCAGCGTTCGTTGTGAACGGGCCATGCGTATTGAAGTGCTGGTCATAGCTTACGTACGGCACATTCAATGAAAATCTGCTGCGTACGCCCGGCGCATCCATTGCTGTGCATGCTCGGTGTATGCTAAGGCATGGACAGCCATGGATGATCCGAGCGTTTTATGATGTGAATGCGTCTTCATGCTTAGGAATGAGCAAAATCAATGCATTCACCTCCAGTAGCGTGATTTCACTGAATTCAATCTCTTGGAAGGTCGGCTCATCCTCTGCTGTCGTGTGTAGCGCATTATGTGTGGAAGTGGCAGCACCAACGTTGTTGCTTTGGATATCATTCGAGGCGTCTTGGTATGACGATGAATCTTCCTCACTCTGAGTTGGAGTAGATGAGGATGATGACACATCATTCATCTTTCTCCCTTTGCCTATATAATCAATATCCATCGACCGATTGCGACACGAACCTCCACGTGTTCACTACCAGCTCATACCCTACCAACTGAACTATGCGTACATACTCACCTTTCTTTATCTTCCGCAGAGTCTTGTTCGTCCTCCAGAAGAAGAAAGTAAAGAAGTGGCAAAACTTCGGAGCACTATGGGGATCTATTTGTCCAAACTGATCAACTACATCTCCTCACTCTACGAGAAGAATCCGGCCAGACTCTGCATGCTTGGACTCGACGCCGCAGGTAAAAATATTGCTCACACGGGTTACACTAATTGCTAAACCTAAACCTAAACCTAAACCGGCACACTAATTGCTAAACCACTAAACCAATGCTGGAAAATGAATAAAAATGCCTAAACATACAGCCCCTACGCCTAACCTAAACCGAGACACTAATACCTAAACCGCTAAAAATGCTAAACCACTAAGTACATTATGTGGTATTTTTATTTACAAATTGTAATAAAAAATGCAAGCAATGTAATCTTTGCCCATAATTCTGTCTTCTGTTCCACTCCTGCATAAATAGGCTAGGCTCAGGCTCAGGCTTAGGCCTAAGCCTCGCCTGTGTATGAAGCCTATTTGCATTTTTTGTTGCTAATTTGTAATAATTTACCACGGTATAAGAAAAACGCTGTTGGCTTATAAGTTTAGTGGTTTAGCAATTAGTGTGCCGGTTTAGGTTTAGGTTTAGGTTTAGGTTTAGCAAGGAGTTGTATTTACAGGAGAACCTGCTATGAAGAAAACCCCGTAAGCGAAGCTGCTGTCAAATTATGCTGCATTTAGCCGAGCGACAGCGAAGCAGGGCAAAGTCGTGGGTCGGGGGCTCCATACAAACAAATACTCGAAATCGATCAAAGATTTTGAGGACAAAAAAATTTTCCGAAAATGACGTCATTTCCCAGAGATCCAGGCCGTTTTCAGCCAAAGAGGCAAAAAAAGCGCAAATCCAGCACAATCAGGGGCCTATATCTCGACAATGACGTTGTGGCAGAAAGTTGCCGCCATAGTGAAACCTACCCGGAAGGATCCCCTCTTTCACGCCATACCACTGATAGACCACTAGTTAAGGCCTAACACGTTTATTGAACCATATCTTTACTTTATCAAAAAATCCACCAACCTTAAATTTATTTTTCCTTTGATATCAGACCACCATTAGATGCGCCTGATCAAGCTGATTCCGAATATGCCACTGGTGTCTGCAAAATTTGCATAATTTCAGGAGTTATGGCCCTCCAAAGTGCCCCTACTTTCCAAAAATCGCGATTTTTAGCGTTTCTTAACACCTACCCCGCGGAAGCCGTCATTGTTGTCAACAACTTTTACTTTTGTTGTCCGTTTGTTGTCGGTTTGTTGTCGGATTTTGTACTGTTGTTGTCGGATCGACAACAACAGTACAAAATCCGACAACAATCCGACAACAAATTTTGTATGGTTGTTGTGGGGTCCGACAACAACAGTACAAAATCCGACAACAAACGGACAACACAAGTAAAAGTTGTTGACAACAAAGACGGCTGACGCGGGGGGGCTGTTTAGTCATAAGGGGTTAAATTTTTAAACATATTTTACTGACCTAGTTTTATGCGTAGAATCCGAATTTGACCTTGATTTTTCCATTTTCCCACATTTAAGGCCTTATTTTTGCCATTTTCTACTTTTCAGATTTCAAATCGTGAAAATAAGGCCTTAAATGTGGGAAAATGGAAAAATCAAGGTCAAATTCGGATTCTACACATAAAACTAGGTCAGAAAAATTTGTTTAAAAATTTAACCCCTTATGACTTAAGAAACGCTAAAAATCGCGTCTTTTGGAAAGTAGGGGCACTTTGGAGGGCCATAACTCCTGAAATTATGCAAATTTTGCAGACACCAGTGGCATATTCGGAATCAGCTTGATCAGGCGCATCTAATGGTGGTCTGATATCAAAGGAAAAATAAATTTAAGGTTGGTGGATTTTTTGATAAAGAAAAGATATGGTTCAATAAACGTGTTAGGCCTTAACTAGTGGTCTATCAGTGGTATGGCGTGAAAGAGGGGATCCTTCCGGGTAGGTTTCACTATGGCGGCAACTTTCTGCCACAACGTCATTGTCGAGATATAGGCCCCTGATTGTGCTGGATTTGTGCTTTTTTTGCCTCTTTGGCCGAAAACGGCCTGGATCTCTGGGAAATGACGTCATTTTCGGAAAATTTTTTTGTCCTCAAAATCTTTGATCGATTTCGAGTATTTGTTTGTATGGAGCCCCCGACCCACGACTTTGCCCTGCTTTGCTGTCGCTCGGCTAAATGCAGCATAATTTGACAGCAACTTCGCATACGGGGTTTTCTTCATAGCAGGTTCTCCTGTAAATACAACTCCTTGGGTTTAGCAATTAGTGTAACCCCACACAGACCCCAACAAGAAAACTATGTATGTGGTAATGTTTCGAAGAAGAGGTGTTGGTGGGGTCTTATTATTGCGAAATCGCACCTCCGCACCGCAGTGTGCAGTACATACCCGGATGCCGGATGTGCGGACTGCGGTGCCAAAGTTTTCCGGTTGAGCGTATATGCCCAGATTGAATCATGAAAGATTGATAAAATGCGAAAATCTTGATATCATCTTTCCAGGGAAGACTACCATTCTGTACAAGGTGAAGCTCAATGAAAATGTGGTCACAATTCCAACAATTGGATTCAATGTGGAGGCTGTGGAAGTTGGGAAGGGGCTGAAGTTCACTGTGTGGGATGTTGGTGGTCAGAAGAAGATTCGAGATTTGTGGCATCATTACTTCCAAAACACTGATGGTAAAATTATGAAGCTGGGATTGGGGAAAATACGTGGCCTGTTTCCCTTGTCATTCAAATACATATTTGTGCAGCTCTATCTTCGTGTATGATGTCCATTCGAATGATGTGTACCTTTACTGTATACATACAGTACCAACGTTATGGACCCTTGACAGTACCAGAAATCAGTACGTATAGATCTACGTACGTAGTACCCGTGGAAGAGCGGGAGGCTGCGTATATGTTACAGGTTTGCTGTTTGTGGTGGACAGTTCTGATCGATGTCGTTTCGATGAAGCAAAGGAAGAGCTGTTCAACGTCCTCAATCATCCAGATATGACTGCAGTTCCGGTAGTTGTGATGGCAAACAAGCAAGACCTTCCAGGTATTCCACGATCACTGTACTCTTATCGTATTTGTCGGTGTATCCCATTGCAGTGACAAAATATAGGTAAGTTTTGACCTATGTAGTACGTACGTATCAGGGGGTTAGGTAGCCGACAAAAACCTGAGGCGCAAAATGCAAAATTCACCTCTTTGCCTTCCACGTTCCGACACCTCTTCATATCTACCATACAGTAATTTTGCGCCTCTGGCAGCTGAATTTTGGGGCGCAAATGGAAAACTGGGGCGGAAATGCGCCTCAAGTTACCACGTACCTAACCCCCAGCGTATGTATCCGGGTCTCCCTCTGGTGTAAACCCCATCTACTGAGTAGGGTGCCTGAACCTACCCATGTAAGTGCTATACCTATCCATCGTACACCGAACTACTGCAATTTTATCATGAATGAGACTGAATGCCTAATTGCTCTTATTGCAGGGGCTTGTTCCTGTTCTGAACTGGTGTCGCGTTTGCAGCTGTCGGAGCTGAGAGGGCACAAGTGGCACATTCAGGCCACATGCGCAACCAATGGAGAAGGCATCTATGAATCTTTTCACGAGATGGCCAACCTCGTCTCGGATTTCAAGAAGAACAAGCCCAGCTACTTGCATTGACGTACCTACGTCTGATGGCGCGTTCACCAGACGTCCGTACGTCCGTCCGTCCGTTCGTCAACCCATATGTGTTGAGGAACGAACGGATGGCAGAACTCTATGAGTTGACGACGGACGTACGGACGTCTGGTGAACGCGCCATGACCCTGACTTAATACTCTTGTCCCTTCCGCTGCTTATGTAGCACAAATGAGCACGTACGTAGTAGCACTGACTGTACGTATGCACCAAAAGTAGCCTTATAGGGTACTCTGTGGTAAACCCGACCATGGGGTATAACCCGACCACCTAAGCTCCTTTGAACTTGCTGTTTCAGCAGTTGATGAACCAAATAGCTAATTTGAAAAAAAGGAGAGCTCAAGAAATCGATTGATATTACAACCAGTTCATGGGTGCAGTCCTGTAGCTTAGGTGGCCGGATTTTCCCATGGCCGGATTTACCCCAGTACCATGCATGCATACATACGCAACGCAGTACTCATCTTTTTTCCATGTGGAAAGGCATAGGGCTACGTTTTGATTTGCTCTGCTGCTTTTTTAGTTGCCATGGGATTTGGATTATGTGACTTTTCCAATGAGAGTAAATAAATGTTTTTGCGACCTTTTACTTTTACTTGTGCGTCTTCAGTGGGTGGGAGTGTTCCCTTGAGCTATCTGCCGAGCCGATCTTTGCGCATATATGCAATAAATAGCAGAATATAAATTGTAAGATTGGATTGGAGGAACGCGCGAACCATGGGTTAGTTCGTGGTTATGACAGAAGGTAAATAGCTGCAGCTGGAAGTAGCCTGAAATGTGGATCATCGGTTGACGTGAAGAAGGAACAATGAGCAATCTGCTGGCTCCACCGACAGTGAAGGTACAAAAAGTAACTAGTAGGCTAGTACTTGGCAGTCGAAGTGCAAGCGAATGTAACCATCCTGTCGTTTTGTCGGCTCACTATACAGACGTCAGGGACTGGGAAGAAGAAGTTGCAGCCTGGTGGATATGGCGGCAAGGTGCGTTTGGGTCCCGGTTTTGGCCTCATGGACTGGATTCGCTTGTGTGCTAGCAAGCGTGATCTGTCGGGTACTAATGGCCGCGTGCTGTCAGTATCGCCTGAGGAGTTGGAAGCCCACTCTTCCGAAGCGCACGCTTGGACTGCTATCAGTGGTACAGCTATATTGCTGCACCTGTACTGACTGACCTGTGGTATGTGCATACATAAAAGAGAGTTGCTGCTTAGGTTTTTTTTTAGGAAAAGTGTATAATATCACCGAATACTTGAAATATCATCCGGGTGGTGTAGCTGAGCTTATGCGTGGCGCTGGGAAAGATGCAACCGCCCTTTTCAATGAAGTTCGTGCGTAATTTATTGCCATTCATGTTTGGCATTCATGTTTATGCCATTATTCATGTATGCGTACATCTGTACAGTTCAGGCACAATGTGCGCTACTGTAATGTGTTCCAGATTCACCCGTGGGTCAATCATGAATCGATGCTCAAAGCGTGTGCAGTTGGAAATTTTGTTGCAGACAGAACTGGCCGTAATATAAGTTTGCGGCCCACTATGCAGGGGGGTAGGTGCCAAAAATTATTGAGGCGCAAAATAAAAAAAATAAAGGGTAAAAGCCGAGTAGGGATTTGGGGGCGAGGCCCCCAGTGGCCCCACGGGTTGGGCCTCCGGGGTGGCCGCCCCCTGAATTTTTTGATTTAGAGCATTTTTCTCTTTGACTAATATTCAGGTAAGATAAGATTAATAGCTATTTTACTTAGCTGGCGGGAGATCGCGTTGCTTAGGACGAGGAGGGAGGAGAAAAGGGAGAGCGAGGAAAATGGTGGAGAGCCTAACGTTCAGTGACATATAGAAAATGTAGGTTCAAATTTAACTTTTCCCTTTTGCGACGAGCCCCCTTAATTCCTTCCCAAATCGGGGGTAACCCCTGTTGTTTGCGATTGTTTCAGGTGGTTGCTAAAATAAAGCTGTGGTGGTTTTGGCCTCTCTCCTTTTCTGATTGGTAAAGATACTCATTTTCACCAAAGGCGCCTCTTCTCCTTCCTGGTATATGTGTGTGTACTCCCTTTCTGATTTTTAATACTTTAATCATCAATGTCTAGTGTATATGAAGCAATCCTTTTTTTTTAGGGTCCTTTAACGCTAGGGATTTAAAGGGTAAGGTTCAACAGGGTATTCCTCCCCCCCATCCTCTTTTACTGACTTGGTGTCCTACCCACCTTTCAACCAGGTGTTTAATGTAGGTCGTCATTCATGGAGAAGCTAGTCGATCGTTTTTTTCTCTTTGTCTTCCTAAGTTTGGTGTGAAGGCTCTACAATATTATTTCACGTTACTCCTTCCCTCATCATCTTCCTGAATCTTTTTCTGATTTACTTTCTTTAGGTCTGTCTTGTCCTATGGATTTTTTTTATTTGTTTTTATTTTTGGGTTTTTTTTTTTTAGTTGGAGGGTTTTTTTTTTTTAGAGGGGGGTTTGGGGGTGTTTTTTCTTTCTGTAAAAATAGTATTTTGAGAGTTTCTTTCGGTGAGGTTTTTAGAATTTTTTTATGTAGCTTATTTTTTTCTTTTTTCTTGAATCGTTTCTTTCTTTAATTGTATTTATTGATTATTGAGGGTATAAGAGTTTTCAGGGTTTCTCTGTTTTGCTATATTCTTTGTTTCTATTTTCTTTTTAGGCTTTCTTATTAGTCTAGTGCCGCAGTTTTTTTGAGTAAGTAGTCAGGAGAGGGAGCTAACTCTCTCCCCATATCAAGAGAGGCCCTCGCACACTCACGCTTCCTCATCCTCCACTCTCACCCTCCCCTTAGGGGTCCCGTCTCGCTGTCCCAGATGTGGCCTCCTTCTTCTATGCGCCTTTCTCTCAGGGGTAGGTACGTGGTAACTTGAGGCGCAAACGCGCCTCTGTTTTCGTTTTCCGCCTCAAATATCGGCGGCTAGAGGCGCAAAATTTTTGGTCCGCTTTTCTGAAATTTTGAAACTCTGACAGTGATGGTGCTTCAATAATCCACTATAATAATGCGATTAGTGCCATACTTGCTCATTGGCAAGTTTTCGTGTGTCCACCCAGTGGTCACTCACTGCTCCATCCATTTTCCTCGCTCTCCCTTTTCTTCCTCCGCCTGCCTTCGTTTTGCCTAAGCAACTCGCGTTTATTCTGCCCGCGCCCTAGCCTACAGTATGTTTATCTATTAGCCTACATGATGTACTGAATGTGCTTGCACCTGCTATTTATCTTATCCTTAATACATGCAAATTGTCTCAAATGATTGGAAAATGCACCATTTATGGCTCTAAATTCAAAAAATTTTCCCAGGGGGCGTTCCCGCCTGGACCCCCGCTGGGAGCTTCGCCCCCAACCCCCATGGCCTCCGGCGGCTGGGGCTCCGCCCCGACCCCTCCTCGGCCCCCAAATTCCCTCTCGGCTTTTACCCTTTATTTTTTTTATTTTGCGCCTAATAATTTTTGGCTCCTCCCCCCTTATCCTTATCCATTCAAATTTCAACGCAACCTTAATATTCGATGACCACTGAATACATACAGTAGCGCACATTGTGCCTGACTGACAGTTAGCATAATGAATAATGATAAATGAACAAACATGAAGGATAAATCGCACACTTCATTGAAAAGGGCGCATCTTCCCACAGCATAAGCTACACACCACCGATGATATTTCAATATTAGTGTATTATACACTTTTCCTAAAAAAAAACCTAAGCAGCAACTCTCTTTTATGTATGCACATACCACAGGTCAGTCAGTACAGGTGCAGCAATATAGCTGTACCACTGATAGCAGTCCAAGCGTGCGCTTCGGAAGAGTGGGCTTCCAACTCCTCAGGCGATACTGACAGCACGCGGCCATTAGTACCCGACAGATCACGCTTGCTAGCACACAAGCGAATCCAGTCCATGAGGCCAAAACCGGGACCCAAACGCACCTTGCCGCCATATCCACCAGGCTGCAACTTCTTCTTCCCAGTCCCTGACGTCTGTATAGTGAGCCGACAAAACGACAGGATGGTTACATTCGCTTGCACTTCGACTGCCAAGTACTAGCCTACTAGTTACTTTTTGTACCTTCACTGTCGGTGGAGCCAGCAGATTGCTCATTGTTCCTTCTTCACGTCAACCGATGATCCACATTTCAGGCTACTTCCAGCTGCAGCTATTTACCTTCTGTCATAACCACGAACTAACCCATGTTCGCGCTTCCTCCAATCCAATCTTACAATTTATATTCTGCTATTTATTGCATATATGCGCAAAGATCGGCTCGGCAGATAGCTCAAGGGAACACTCCCACCCACTGAAGACCACAAGTAAAAGTAAAAGGTCGCAAAAACATTTATTTACTCTCATTGGAAAAGTCACATAATCCAAATCCCATGGCAACTAAAAAAGCAGCAGAGCAAATCAAAACGTAGCCTGCCTTTCCACATGGAAAAAAGATGAGTTGCATTGCTTATGCAGCATGGTACTGGGGTAAATCCGCCTGGGAAATCCTAGCTCAGGACTACGGTGCAATCGATTTCTTAGCTCTTTTTTTTCAAATTAGTATTTGGTCATCAACTCTACAGAAGTAAGGATTATAGGTTATCATGGTCGGTTTCAAGAGTCTATAAGGACTTTAATAAATTAGTGCTATTCTTCTAAAACGAGGAAGAGATAAGTAGGATTTAATACGTCGTTTAAGTTTCATGTTGTTTAAATGTGCGACCGTAGACGTCTTGCGAGGAGTCTTTTTCCTTGAAAGCCATGGGATTTGGATTATGTGACTTTTCCAATGAGAGTAAATAAATGTTTTTGCGACCTTTTACTTTTACTTGTGCGTCTTCAGTGGGTGGGAGTGTTCCCCTCGAGCTATCTGCCGAGCCGATCTTTGCGCATATATGCAATAAATAGCAGAATATAAATTGTAAGATTGGATTGGAGGAACGCGCGAACCATGGGTTAGTTCGTGGTTATGACAGAAGGTAAATAGCTGCAGCTGGAAGTAGCCTGAAATGTGGATCATCGGTTGACGTGAAGAAGGAACAATGAGCAATCTGCTGGCTCCACCGACAGTGAAGGTACAAAAAGTAACTAGTAGGCTAGTACTTGGCAGTCGAAGTGCAAGCGAATGTAACCATCCTGTCGTTTTGTCGGCTCACTATACAGACGTCAGGGACTGGGAAGAAGAAGTTGCAGCCTGGTGGATATGGCGGCAAGGTGCGTTTGGGTCCCGGTTTTGGCCTCATGGACTGGATTCGCTTGTGTGCTAGCAAGCGTGATCTGTCGGGTACTAATGGCCGCGTGCTGTCAGTATCGCCTGAGGAGTTGGAAGCCCACTCTTCCGAAGCGCACGCTTGGACTGCTATCAGTGGTACAGCTATATTGCTGCACCTGTACTGACTGACCTGTGGTATGTGCATACATAAAAGAGAGTTGCTGCTTAGGTTTTTTTTTAGGAAAAGTGTATAATATCACCGAATACTTGAAATATCATCCGGGTGGTGTAGCTGAGCTTATGCGTGGCGCTGGGAAAGATGCAACCGCCCTTTTCAATGAAGTTCGTGCGTAATTTATTGCCATTCATGTTTGGCATTCATGTTTATGCCATTATTCATGTATGCGTACATCTGTACAGTTCAGGCACAATGTGCGCTACTGTAATGTGTTCCAGATTCACCCGTGGGTCAATCATGAATCGATGCTCAAAGCGTGTGCAGTTGGAAATTTTGTTGCAGACAGAACTGGCCGTAATATAAGTTTGCGGCCCACTATGCAGGGGGGTAGGTAGCCCAAAAATTATTGAGGCGCAAAATAAAAAAAATAAAGGGTAAAAGCCGAGTAGGGAATTTGGGGGCCGAAGGCCCCCGACGGGGTTGGGGCGGAGCCCCAGCCGCCGGAGGCCATGGGGGTCTGGGGGCGAAGCTCCCAGCGGGGGTCCAGGCGGGAACGCCCCCTGGGAAAATTTTTTGAATTTAGAGCCATAAATGGTGCATTTTCCAATCATTTGAGACAATTTCGCATGTATTACAGGATAAGATAAATAGCAGGTGCAAGCACATTCAGTACATCATGTAGGCTACATAGATTATAACATACTGTAGGCTAGGGCGCGGGCAGAATAAACGCGAGTTGCTTAGGCAAAACGAAGGCAGGCGGAGGAAGAAAAGGGAGAGCGAGGAAAATGGATGGAGCAGTGAGTGACCACTGGGTGGACACACGAAAACTTGCCAATGAGCAAGTATGGCACTAATCGCATTATTATAGTGGATTATTGAAGCACCATCACTGTCAGAGTTTCAAAATTTCAGAAAAGCGGACCAAAAATTTTGCGCCTCTAGCCGCCGATATTTGAGGCGGAAAACGAAAACAGAGGCGCGTTTGCGCCTCAAGTTACCACGTACCTACCCCCCTGCTATGCCAGAGAAAGGCGCATCCAGTATCATCAAAAGACACGGACTCAGGTCACTACATCATGAGTCAATAGGGCGCCACACACTTAGCGAGAAATCTCCCGGGGAATTCCCCTTAAGTATGTGATGATGCATACGGAGGCCGGTGAGTTCAAACTCACCCCGTGTGTAGCGCACTAATGGATGACTATGGTACACGTATATCGTATGCTGTTCATTCAGGTGGTTGCTAGAAATGAAAGCTGATGGTGGATTTGTTGTGCATGTGTCGGCTGATCGTCCTGCCTCTCTGACACTTGATCATATGTTGGCTGAGTTGGTCAAAGATGAGAACAATTGCGCACTTCGAGTTCTCTATCGACCACCAAAGGCGCCTGCTATCTGCCTCTCCTGGAGTATATGTGTGTGTACCTGCCTACGTAACGTTTACTGATTTTTTAATACTTTAATGACATGACAAGTCGTACTAGTGTACAATATGAAGAAGCAAATCCTTTTTTGTTTAGGGTTGCCTGTTGAAAGCGCTAGGGATTTAAAGGGTAAGCGTTGCGAGTGAGAGAGGACAGGGATATTTGCATATTCGGACTAGCTGTCAGCCCCAAACGCATTTCGCTGCTTTTAGTCACTGAAACTGTGGATGGTGGTCGTGTTTCTGTTTCCTGGTCAGCATCTACCGCAGGAAGCACCTCATGGTCTGATCCTGAGCCAACTGTCACGGAAGACCCAGGTAAGCTTCTAGCATGTAGGTACGTACATTCATGGAGAAAGCTAGTGAATCGAATCGGTTTTTTTCTCGATTATAGTTCGGGTCTTTCGCAAGTGTCAAGTTGTGGATGTGAAGGCTGTGACTCACAATATTCTATTGTACACGTTAGAGCTGCCACTAGAGTTGGTTTTCCCAGTGCCGGTAGGACATCATTGCTTCCTGAAATCTTTATCTTCTGGTATTGTACATCCTTTGTCTTTAGGTACTGTACGTACACACTACACATGTTGTGCTCGTCCCTAGTCGTGCATGCGATTATGCACGGAAACGTGCGCACACATTTTCATACGCATTCCTTCTCATGAGATGCTTCTCAAATGTCGAATTGTCATCAACTTTTACTGTAGACGTATCCAGAGCTTACACACCAGTCATTTTTCTGCACAAGAGAAAGCGAAAGCGAACTACCAGTAGTGCAACTGTGTCGACGAAATTGAATTTCATGATCAAGCTGTATTCTTCTGGTCGCATGTCCCAGTATTTGAAGAATATCAAGAAAGGTGGAGCTCTCTTGCTTGAAGCACTAGTATCAGTATGCCGGTTATCTTGGTGTTACCTACTTCAGGCGATTCTTTATTGGTGAGCGATCCAGCTGGCTGTTTTGAAGTGATCGAGTTGAGGACAAAGCGGAGCCTCGTGATGCTTGCGGCTGGTACTGGCTTTACGCCCATGACGAAGTTGATTTCTGACATAGATTTTATCAGGTTAGGTTATACACATCTTTGGCATGTCTGCACTATGTAGAAGAACGACCCGTTTTCCTCAGGTATGCCCGAAAGCGAAAACTCTGTTTTGGCCAAAAGTATGCGTACTTTCTATTCTTTTTTAGCAGGAAAGTATTGGTGTTTTTCAACAAGACTGAAGCTGACATTCCGTGGAGATCGGAGCTGGATTCCGTCCCGGACTTGACCGTACATCACGTGCTGAGTGAGGCCAGCGGGAACTGGTCTGGGAAAAGAGGGCGTATTTCATTGGAACTCATTGAATCTCTGGATCTGCTCTCCTTGCCTGAGCCCTACTTCTGTGTTTGCGGCCCGCCGGCATTTATTGAGTTAGCAATGGGGTATGCCTATGTACAGTGTCTCAAAATAAACCGACCAGCTTTCAAAAATGGACAGGCAGATTTTTATGCACTGTTTTTTCGGAAAGCCAGAGATATCATATGTCACTACAGGAATTTTATTTAGACTATCCACCGAAGGCCCAATCGGCGCCAATAGTACGAACGAATACCCTCGATTTTTAACAGCCGAAGCTATTTTGAGCTAAAGTTTTTGCATAGGCCATCTTGAAGCCTCGGCTACCAAAATGAAATAAACCGTATAAAAATCTAAGGTGTGGTTCAAGAATAATACGTGTACGGAAAGCTGGTCGGTTTGAGACACCCTGTACACCAAGTTTTCTTTGTCGCCTGCATGCGAAATTCCGAACATGTGGAGGATGACATGATTTCAGGCTTCTGTCCAGCGTTGGCATTGAAGATGAGCAACTTCATGTGTTTCAAGGATAAAACAAGGATGTCAATCCGGCTGAAAATTAGCCTTGGCATTTTTGACCGCAGTGCTCTACGTCGCTTAGTTCTCGAGAAAAAATTTGAATGGAGTACGATGATGCTGGTCGTACTTTAGTAGGCCCCTGCTATCTCGCTGTTAGCTGTTCACGTTCATACCACATACCGAGTAGCCTTTCATCATTTTATAATTTGCAAAAGATTCATTCCACATGCACTTCCTTCGGAAACCCACAGAAATTTCGCTCGCGAATACAGGTAGTAGTACTGACAAACTGAATTTTAAGGGAACCGGTACAGCGAGCGGACCAACTCACGTTGACCTCCAACAGTACTCGACTACGTACTATGTACATGTACACTACCTACGGTTTTGCTCCTTCAAGCTGTTATCGCTTCATCCTCCTCCTCCTCGGACTCTCGCGATTTCTCATTCAGTACAACATATTCTCGAGTGCTGAATCCAAATTTTAGCACATCCTTCTCTTTCAGTTCATAATATCGTTGCGATTCGATCTGTTGCTGATTGAGAAAAGTACCATTGGCCGATCCCAAGTCGATAATGTACGGCTTTATTCGCTTGCCCGTTTCTGCGCTTTTGATGAAGCGATACTGAAGAACGGCGTGCTGTTTGGAGCAGCTGGGATGATCAACTGGAATGTCACATACTTTCCTGTCTCGGCCTAAAAAAAATCAAGAAACAGTATGCCAACTGTACAGTAGAGATGGGCCGAGACTCTCGGTCTCGGTCTCGGAAATCTCGGTCATTTTTGGCGATCTCGGTCTCGGTCTCGGTCTCGACTTTAGAATTTTCAAATTCTCGGTCTCGGTCTCGGTCTCGCAACTTTTAGGGCCTATTTTAGGCGAGACCGAGACTAGATTGAAATCGTGCTTTCACAAGCAATTTTCATGCATTTCCGCTGAGATTTTAGCTGCCTTTCATGAAAAAATTTCCCCTGCGGGGCGATTTAGGCCATGTAATTTAGAAAATAGAAGTGAAGCACCTATTCGCCACTGTTTTCGCCAGTAAAATTTTCATAGAAAACGACCATCAGAAAAAATAAAAACGAAATTCCATAAGTTTTTATACCAATACTTAGTCTCGGTCTCGGTCTCAGTCTCGGTCTCGTTTTCAGCAACAATCCGTCTCGGCCCATCTCTACTGTACAGTACCTACATCACATTTAGGCGGTGCCACCGACCCTCAGTCGCTCGTTTTCTCGACCACGACCACAGTGAGTTTGTGAGCCTCTGTATTAGCAAAAATATATAATTCTTTCTTAGGGGAAGAATGGACGGCTTAGTGTAAACAAAAAAACCATCCCTGGCGCAGATTCGCCCCATTATAATGGGTTTTTGAAATAGCCAATTATTTGGATACCCAATTATTTGGGTTTTACGAAACCATTACATTGGGTTTTACAAAACCATTATAATGGGGTTTACGAACCCAAATAATTGGGTTTGGTTTCGTAAAATCCATTATAATGGCTTTGTAAAACCCAATGTAATGGTTTCGTAAAATCCAAATATTTGAATACCCATTATAATGGTTTCGTAAAACCCAATGTAATGGTTTCGTAAAACCCAAATAGTTGGGTATCCAAATAATTGGATATTTCAAAAACCCATTATTATGGGGCGAATCTGTGCCAGGGATGGTTTCTTAGTTTACACTAAGCCGTTCATTCTTCCCCTAAGCAAGAATGATATATTTTTGGTATTAGCGAACTTACACTGTAGAAAGTACGGCGCGTGCGTGTAATAGACAGTTGCGAAATAAGAGGATTAGACTTGAGACTTGGCACGCTTCCAACAGTTGAAGGGGACTTATGTTGCTTTCTTCGCAACAACGCGCTCGCGCAATGTCTACTATACGCGCGCGCGTCGTACTTTCTACGGCGCGCAGACAGCTGTGTAAGTCCGCTAATACAAAGGTCTACAAATTTCACTGTGGTCGAGCAAAGCGAGCGACTGATGGGGATGGGGTCTTACTTCATGAGATTCGCTTCAGCATGCGGACTTAGAATATAGAAATGAACAACTGTAATTAGGTGCTGATTGAGTTCAATGCATGGCCCGCTTCAAAACATAACAGAACCGTATAACCGTCAAAATAAAGTTGAATTTTAGGACGGGGGACATCTTGAAATTGGTTGGACCGACGGAAATATCCCGTACTAAAATTCCAACTTATTATGCAGAGTTCCCTAGTACTCTTTCACAAAACCGATTGGGACACCCGCTCTCCTCTACCCAGGTTAGTAGCCAACGAACTACAGGAAGACTCCAACAGTGTACGCTCGCCTCACACACGTCGACAGTGCATTATTCTCGCTTGCTGACTTACCGATAAGGTAGGCGCTTTGCCGATGTACATATAGTGCAGGCAGCGCTTCATCTCCTTTGAACGGATAAAGGCGCCACCGCAACTTGGGCTTTCTGGCTTCTGACGGTTCATTGTATTTCACCACGATGCCATTGAACGAGTTCGTATCCTTTGCCAGATTTCCGCTGGTTCCGAAATTAGGCTTCTCCTTCTCCGCTGCCGGCTCCTTGTCCTTTTCTTCTGCCTTTACTTCTGCCTTCCCCCAGTTATGATTTCCACCGTCGCCTTTCTGCCGCTCGTAGTAGGCAGCGCGTCTCTTTCGGTCGTTTTCGCGCCGTTCTGCTTCGTCGTCAGTGATCGATTCTCTCTTCACTGCTCTTCTATCTGGCCATTCACCATGACGAGGACGAGAAGGCAGCGTGTGACGTCGATGCTCCCCCTCCCCTTCTGTTTCCCCAGAAGCCTTCTTCCGTTCTCTACTCCGACTACGCTGATGATGAGGATAAGGGTGCATATGACGGCGAGAGCGAGGACTGTCGTTGGATCTGGCGTAAGATTTGGGAGGCGACCTTCTCCGTTGTCCTTCTTCTTCTTCGGAGCTTCTTCTTAGACGTCTGTCTCTAATTACGTGACTGTCAGCATCATGGGAAGTATAATGCTTCTGCTGCTGGCTTTGTTCTCTCGGCATCTTGTCAAAGTTCACAGTTCCTTTCCTCCTACATACAGGTGGTGTATCCACCATATGCAATAAGGAGCCAGTGCTTGGTCGCGAGGTGACCCCTCTGAATTAACCTGGATTTTCAGTGCAACTTTTGATCGGTAGTCGACGCGAAGGTCGGCGCGGAAAAAACAAACGAGTGAGAAAGACGACCGCGCCGACCTTCGCGTCGACTACCGATCAAAAGTTGCACTGAAAATCTAGGTTAATTCAGAGGGGTCACCTCGCGACCAAGCACTGGCTCTTATTGCATATGGTGAATACAAGTTTCGTTTGCGTGCAGCTTTTTTGTTTCGGCCTACCGTATTTTTGGGTGTATAGCCCCATGGGGCTATACAAAAATCGAGAGGTCCTATGGGGGGTTATACACTGGGGGGGGGGGGGGGGGGGGGATATACAATGGGGGGGGGGGGGGGATAAATATGGGACAAAATTTATGTTTTTGAGAAGTGTGTAGAGGCATATTTTTGAGGTCAAAAGTATGTGTTTTAGGGCTTAATCGCGGTCAAAACAGGGTTATTCTACAAGACATGCTCAGCTAAGCTGATGGGCATAGTCACGGACTTCTAGAGAGCTTAGGCGGACAAAGGAGTCCACGAATTTATTTTTTTTGTGCGTCCGCAGAGAGTGAGATCCCGAACGGAACGGCTATGTTTCAACACGCGGGAGTTCAAACTCAGGATCTTCTGAGTGAGATATCTCGGCGCCTGCTCCACAGAAAAAGATGCGGTTTTTTGTAGAAGAAAGGAAAACGATTTCTGTATCATACTCTTCGCTGATAATTGATTTTTACAAATGTTTTTTATATGTTTCTTAGCTCAGGATCGATCAAGCGCAATGGGAAGGTTTCGTGCTGCAAAATACTGCAACAGCGGATACAAGAAAGTACCTGGTGTGAGCTTGCACCACTTTCCTTGCAACCCCGAAGTCCAGAAGGAATGGGTGAGTAGGCTTCAGCGACCCAACTATGTTGTCACTAAGAACAGCGTTCTCTGTTCTCTCCACTTTTCTAAGGACGACTTTGTTAGGGAGTCGCTGGATAACTGGAGTCGTCGAAAGAGGAAGCGAGAGTCACAAATACTGGTAAAGCCACGTCTGCCTCCTGATGCTGTCCCACATTTTCATGACTATCCACCTTCGAACTCTCGTCCTCCCCCACCAAAGTGCAGAAAGACAGAGAAGGTCCTGAGAGAAAGGCTTAGGTGTCCGGTGGATCGTCTTAGTTGTGATTCTGTGCAGTATATAACTTTTGCAATCGTGTTGTGCTGTGCCAATAACTTTTGCATTTGTGATGTGTGAAATTGATTATGTTCAGCTGTTACTGCTTCATTTGCATTACACAGCAAGTGTACTGCATGGTGAGCAGTCAGTGCACTCCACAGGAAAGGAGAAAATTAGCATTTCTTCATGAATGCCAGTTAGACTTGGTGCAAACTATGGATAAAGTTGAAGCCAATATTTTTTGTTCGATATGCTACACGATAAGGCTCGCCGAATGCCAAGGGTGGAAACATATATCACGTGACGCTTTTTAGGAGCTCTACACCCCCTCCCCCCCCTCCCCTGTGCCAAAAAGTGACGCTTTTGTGACGCTTTGGCCTACCCCCCCCCCCCCCCCCCCCCAGTGGAGTCACGTGACGCCATAGCACTGAAAATTTGTATGGAAATGTGTAAAATACATACAGTACAGTATGACAATATGTTCATTTGAAATTTACCAACAGTAGACCACATGAAACAACTATGTGTGGCATCTGCTGTCTGGGAACGTGCGTTATGCAGCAATAAAGCATGTACTGCACAACACTATGCCACGACCATCACCAATGCAAGCAAATGGGCACAATTTTTTCACCTAAAAATCGATGTCACGTGACGTTTTGCCGGACCCCCCCCCCCCCCCCCCCCCCCACTAAAACGTGACGCTTTTGTGACGTTTGGCCGACTCCCCCCCTCCCCCCTGGGGGCGTCACGTGATATATGCATGGACCCCAATGTGGTGCTTTACTCTTCGAAAAATGTGAAAGCTGCCCTATGTTCTGCACGTTATGTACGTGCATGGACTCCCAGTTTATGGACAGTATTGAAATAGAGTGTGTTGTCCGTGTAACACTCTAGAAGTCCGTGGCATAGTAGCTTGGTGTAGGAGTAGCAATAGCTAGCTTATGACCAGATTACATAGGTAGGTTAGGTACCTTCCAGTACATGGGGGTTATACACCAGGGGGGGATATACACTGGGCAAAATTTATGTTTTGCCAATGGGGGGTTATACACTGGGGGGGGGGGGGATATACAATGGGGGGATATACACCCAAAAATACGGTACTCCACTACCACGTACTCCTAAAATATAGCGCGCGCTCCACTTCGCTGCGCGCTCTAGGAGTACGTTCCACTACTCCACGTCTTTTGAAAAGGTGGGAAGGAGCACGGGCACGGGTAAACTCAGCATGAGGAAAAAGACTTCACCGCTCACCACACCACCTGGCGAAAACGCGGGAAGAAAGGAAAAGGAAGCGACAAAGACACTACATGAACGCCTAGAGCACGCACTGCGCAAGGCCATGTACTCCTAGAGAGGTCTTCTGACGAAGGCCCCACCTCCCGCCTCCCTTCCCTTCTTTTCCTTCTTTTCTTCCTTGTGCAACACTGCTGGAAAATAAGAATAGTGTTTTGCTTTTAAACCGCTAGAGGCGTGGTGAGCAGTGAAGTCTTATGGCGCGTTCACCAGACGTCCGTCACGTCCGTCCATCCGTCTGTCAAATCTGTAAAACGTATCTAGGAGTACATGGCACACCGCAAACAACTGTGTACTCCTAGATACATTTTACGGATTTGACAGATGATGGATGGACCGATGTGATGGACGCCTGGTGAACGCACCATTACTCCTCATGCTGAGTTTAGTTGGGGAGACGATCAAGAGGGTGCTTGTTAATTTTTCCTCTCTTGTAGTAAAATGTACATTTATAAACAAGATTAGCAATCAGTATTGTAAACTTGATGTACTCATACAACCGGAAGTCATTTGAAAAACGAATTTGCATCTAAAAGAAACTATGCCATATCTCTGCATGAACAGCGCTGCACCCCAATAGACAAAAGAGCAAGAACAGGTGCATGAACAATCAGAAACTCACTGTCATTCTTGTTTTTTTCATGTAAATTAGCATTTGCGTGCTTTTATTTGTACTTACACAAGTCTGTGTGATCAAAAGAAAGAGCATGTACAAGCCCAGTGAGGAGGTACAATAGGGGAAGTCGAATACAACTGTGTGGTCAGCGACGGGGCTTATTTATTGGCGCTTTGTCCCCATTCTATCGGGCTCCCCTCATAAATCTACTAAACCATTTTATTGATTTTACAAACCCATTATAATGGGTACCCAATAAAAGGGATGATAAACCCAATAAATGGGTCGTAACACCAATAAAATGGTTCATAAGATCAATAAAATGGGGAATCACAAACCGATAAAATGAGCTCATAAAACCCAATAAATAAAATTGAAACCCATAAAATGGGTTGTAAAACCCAATAAAATGGTTCATAAAACCCAATAAAATGGGACCCATTATAAATGGGGATCGAAAAACCCAATAATGGCTGTAAAACCCAATAAAATGGTTTGTAAAACCCAATAAAATGGGGAATCGAAAAACCCAATAAAAATGGGGCGAATATGAGCAGGGAGCCTCCTGTCTAAATATTTAGCTCTTTTTTCAACGCAGTGCTCACAGGAAAAGAAGCTAATTTATTAGACCTTTTGACACTGTTCACAAATGACATGAAATATAAATGTCTAATTTATTAGCACTTTTAGACTTTATTTGTACTCCAGTCTGTTTCTAAACATTTTCATAATAATCAGCAAAAAGGAGCACCTGTACTGGATAAACAATGTACAGTAGGCTAGGCTACATGATAGAATACACAGTACTACAGTACAAAAACAATGTTGTATGATAGATACGTACATACATACATACCCCTTTAACCGAAAGTGGACGCACTATTGCGTTCTGCAGGAATAGAATTCCTTAGGTAGATGTTACTTTTTTCCTTAGCTCGAGGCTAAGGAAAAAAGTAACATCTACCTAAGGAATTCCTTAGGTAGATGTGAAAATTTTTTGGTCAAAAAGTTCAGGAGTAGGATTTGCGCAAAAATTATTCCTTTACTTACCAGTAAAGGACTGTTGTCGTTTTTGGATTACAATGTTTGTCCTATGGCTTTAGCCTTCTACTATCGGCATTTAGCTTCTAGAGCTCAGTTCGTTAATGTTACGGTTTTCAAAGGATCAAGCTCTATAACAAATAGACCTCACAAGGACCCAGGTCCATAACCCGATGATGCACTAACGAACATTCTTCATTGTTGTCAGCTACCTTCCAGAACTGTTTTCGTTACCTCGTTCCTTTCAAAGGACAACTCCTCCTTTGAACACTCCTTTACCATCTGGTGGTTCAAGAAAAAATTCCTTTGAAAAATTTTGGAAAACGATTAAAATCCTTTATTAAATCCTTAACTTCTATTAAAAAGGAACTCTGTCCATAACTAAAAAGTTTAAAAATTCTTCAAAGGAGTGTGCAAAGGAATGTAATCCGACAGCCATTTTCACACTTCTTCAAACCTAAGGAGTGGTGTGGTGTCCAAATCCCACATTTTTCCTTAGCTTCCCCATACAAAAATGGTGCAAAGGAATAGGATTTGCGGGACTTTTTCAAGCTAACCCGATTAAAGCTATGTGGTTCACAACGAAAATCCCATAGTCGCACAACAGCACTCCTGAGCAAAAGTTAAGGAAAAATTGCACATGTAGTGCAAAAAATCCTTAGGTAGAAGTGAAAAAATTTCTTCACTTCTACCTAAGGAGTAAAAGTTCAGGAGTGTAATCCCATGCGAGGCCATTGTTGTTATAGGGATAAATACCTACTAGCTCAACCACAAATTACAGTACGTATGTAGTACCGTATTTACCGGTAGATAACCCCCCAATGCATAACCCCCCCCCAATGCATACCCCCATATTGGCAAAACATAAAAAATGCCCAATGCATAACCCCCCTATGCATACCCCCATATGTACTGTACAGTACCTGAACCTACCTATGTAAGCTGGTCATATAGTACCCATAGCCACTCCCACACCAAGCTAAGATGCCTATAAGCCTGCTTGGGGGTGTATTGTACAAGAATAACCGTGTTTTGACCTCAATTATGCCCTTAAACACGTGCTTTTGACCTAAAAAATATGCCTCTGCGCACCTCTCAAAAACATAAAAAATGCCCCATGCATAACCCCCCCCCCCTCAATGCATAACCAATGCATAATGCATACCCCCATATGGGACCTCTCAATTTTTGCATACCCCCATGGGGCTATGCACCGGTAAATACGGTATAGTACATACTGTATGTATTTGCAGTACAGTACATAATTAACTACAAGCAGTTAGGCCCAGAAAGAACCTTGTCCTTCTGGTGCGCATTATGACTGGTTGATTCTGTCCTGTCTGATGTTCATTCCCAATAAAGGAACTTATGCTCTCCCTGGAAGGAAAAAAAAGAAAAAAAAAAAAAAAAAAAAAAAAAAAGGGAAAAGGAAAAAAAAAATAAAAAAAAAAAAAAAAAACATATAAAAAAAAAAAAAAACAAGAAACAACAACAACATAAAAATAAAAAAAACGACAAAAAAAAAAAAAAAAAAAAAAAAAAATTAAAAAAAAAAAAAACATAAAATTAAAAATAAAAAATTTTATTACTTGGAAAAAACTCAGGACAAGAAATCCAAAAAGCTCAAATCTGCCATTCAGGACTACCGCTTCCTAATCGATGTCAACGAACTCGAATGGACGTCATATTCCTTCGAGGAGAAATATGCCATCCTTCACGCCATCATTGGTAACTTTTATTTTCTACCTTTTTTCTTGTATTGTACGTGCGTGTAATGGGATATTTTCAGATTCCGCAATGGACACGATAAAGAAAGGCGTACCACCCAACTGTATGGGTCGCTTCGCTTTTCGCACCGACGGCCTCGATGGCGCCGTCCAAACCGATTACACCAAATTCGACGACGTCAAACTGGACGCCATTCAGCTCACCGACCGCATCCGGCGAGCGCTGGATTCTAATAAAACGGCAATTCTCGGCAGCAACACCATTCTTAACGTCATCTTCACAGAACTTCCGGTGGGCGGGAAGGGAGATTTGGGGTCTGTCAAAACCAGAACGGAGCCGGACATTGATAATTGGTAGAGATGGGCCGAGATTCTCGGTCTCTCTATTAAATTGTTTTTTGTTGTTGTTGTTTTATTTTTTTTTTTTTTTATTTTTTTAAAAAAATAAAAAAAAATTTTTTTTATAATTGGGCCAAGAAAAAACAAGCGCTCATCGATGTCGCCAGTCAGCCGGATCCAGACATCAAGTGTTTTCAAAGGGTGTTGGCGGCCGGCCATCTATTCGCCAATCAGATCCGCAAACCGAAACGATCTATCCCCGATTCGACAGAAGCGAAGGCATGGAACATGGTAAGGAGAGGCAAAGGCAACTATCTGCGAAGGCAGGCCATTCTCCTCAGCGACGCCGCAGGCGTCAGTCTTCAAAAGGACGTTGAGTACGAAGACTACGAAAAGTTCGACGCGGCCTGCCCCAACAACCAATTGGTCATCTTCGATGGCGCCTCCAATACACCCATCTACTGCAACTCGGAAAAGAAAGGATCCACGCCCATCTACATATTTCTGCACAATCATCACTATTACCTGATCAGCACTCTCTCCGGCTTCTTCAACACCAACAAAACCTGCGATCTCTGCCATCAAGGCTATGACCAGCGCCGAAAGCACAAATGTGGCGAAGCACTTTGCACGTAAGTGTGACTTTCATATGCATTTATGTACATTACGTATGTACAATGCATGTATACACAATCTCCTCTCATTTACGTATGTACGATAAGTATGCACATAATATTTTCAGACTTTGTCACAAGGCAGAATGCAAGAACGAAGATGAGCAGCCGACCCATCCAAACCCCAACTGCACCGACTGCAACATCTCATTTCCAACCTCTGCCTGCCTCAACGCCCACAAGCCAGACGACTGCGAGAAATACTGCAAATGCCCCACATGCTACAGGACTGTCGATCGCGAGAAATTAGATCCACCAGAACTTCATCACTGCATGGAACATTTGTAAGCAACCAAAACACACACACGCTACATACATACATACATAATTACATACTATGCACCCCACTGCATGCTACTACCTACGTACCAATATGTACATACATACTACATGTATTTTGTATGTACTTACGAACATTACCATACATACGTTATGTACACGCATACTTTTACGTACTAAAAGAGTATCTTTGTGCCTTTTCAGCTGTAGACTGTGCAAGTCGTACCGCCCGACCCCACACCAATGCTTCGTCATGAAGCCGAAAAAGAAAGAGGAGATGGACGAAGAGCGCAGAGATTTCATGCGTGGATATCTCGGCAACGACGGGTCAGAATCTTCCAACAGCGAGCCATCAGACTCGGAAGATCTGACCGGCGGTCAAGCAAACAAGAAGAAGAAGCGCGGCAAGCGCACCAAAGTCAAGCCAGAATTCGCCCGCATTTACGCCGACATCGAAGCTGAACTGGTGGATGGGGAACATCATGCCACCTTACTCATCATGCAACACCTGGATGGAACATACATCAAATTTCCTGGAGAAAAATGCTGCGAAGACTTCATCTCCTTTCTCATGAAGTACATCCGGTCTTACCGCAACTCCACCATTCTCATGCACAACTTTGCCGGCTACGACTCCCTTCACATCTTCAAAGCTCTCCGAAACCTCAAGAAAGTTCCAGAGAAGATGCTGCGAAGGAGCGGCGGATATCTCACCCTGGAAATCCCTGGCACCGGCATTCGATTCATCGATACCTACCAGTACACCCAACAGCCACTCGCCGGCATGTCCAAAGCATATGGGGTTCAAGACAGTAAAGGATACTTCCCTTATCGATTCCTGCATCCGTCTCGACGCGGCTACATTGGTCCACTGCCAGACATTGAATATTATGGTCAGGAGGACAAGTCGCAAGCAGACTACGACAAATTCGTCAAATGGCACGCCGAACAAAAAGCGAAAGGAGTGGACTTCAATTTGGAAAAGGAGCTGATCGACTACTGCAACCAAGATGTGACGGTGCTCCGCAAATCAGCGGAGGCCTTTCGCGAATCCATGATCAACATATTCCCCGACACCGACCCATTCAAGAAACCATACTGCACTCTCCCGGGCTACATCAACTACGTCTACAGACTGTACTACATGCCGGAAGACTCCATGGCTCTGCTCCCCATCCATGGATACGGCAGCACTGGAAAGAATGTGAGCGTCAAAGCAATGGCATGGCTCGACTACTGTCAGCAGCAGCTGGGTCGAGAAATCAAGGTGCATACGGCGCACAACGGCAAGGAGGTGCAGATCGGTCCATACTTTCTCGACGGATACTACGAAACCGGGTCCAAAAAGGTGGCGATGGAATTTCTTGGTATGACATCACATTGCATACATACGTACTTTAGGTAGGTACATTTTCATACACATTGCATACACTTTAGTTAGGTACATTTGAATTACGTACACACTACATGCTGTACGTATGTATGTACATACTTTAGCTAGCTATGTAGGTACAGTTACATTACGTACACACCGCATACGTACTTTAGATAGGTACATGGCATGCATTTATTTTACATTTGCGTTGCTTATTTTTTCTGCAGGCTGCCACTTCCACGGCCACGAATGCCAGCCCAGAAAAACCATCAACCCACACCGCGGACTCACAATGGAGCAACTGGGCGCCCAAACTCAAGAAAAGCTCGACTACATCTCAAAGCAAGGCTACGAAGTTGAGATCATTTGGGAGTGCGAATTTGACGCCCTGTGCCAACGGAGCAAGGATGTCCGACGCTTCTACAATGCACGCAAACGCCGGATGGATCCAATCGCTCCCAGGGACGCACTCCGAGGTGGTCGCACCAACGTCAGCCGCTTCCACTACAAAGCAATTCCAGGCAAAACAAGGATCAGATATCTCGATTTCACCAGGTACGTACGTACGTACATACACATCAGTATTATATTTCATTACTGTACGTACATCAAGTATGCTTGTTTCAGCCTCTATCCGAGCGTCATGGCCTCGTGCCACGGCGAAGAATACCCATTGGGCCATCCTCAAGTCTACCGATCCGACTTCCCTCCACTGGACGAACTTTTTGGCATTGTCAAAGCCGTCGTCCTGCCGCCGCCCCGACTTTACTTCCCGATTCTTCCAACATACGATGATGATGGAGGTAAAGTCAAGTACATCCTCTGCAATCAATGTGGTTTAGAAAACAAGCAACAGGCGTGTGAGCACGACGACCAGCAACGACAGCTTTGCGGCACTTGGTGCAGTAACGAACTTCAGGAAGCAGTGGCCGCCGGCTACAAGATCAAGGAGATTATCGAAGCTTGGCATTGGCCAAAAGAACAGGTACTCAAGAAAACAGATACATAGGTATGTACGTACATAATACACTATCATACAGGTACAATAGGTGCAGTACGTACATAGGTATACTAATGTAGTTTTGTCTTTTTCAGCGCACCACAGGACTATTTGCATCATTCATCAAGGACGGCTACAGGGAAAAGCTGGAGGCATCTGGCTTTCCTAACGACGTCACAACGGATGAGCAGAAGCAAGCATACGTCGACCAGATATGGAAGAAGGAGGGAGTCAAGCTCAGACTAGATCGAATCGAAAAGAACCCGGCACGCAGAAGCGTGGGAAAGGCCGTCATCACGCAGGTAGGTACATACATACTGTGCATATTGTGTACACATGCATATGAGTGAAAATTTTCTTTAGCTTTGGGGCTACATGTCCAAGCAAACCAACCACACCCAGTACGTCACCCTCACCGACTACGCCGACGTGCTTAAACTGATCACTGATAAGAGAAAGATCATCACCGATTGTTACGACATTGGAGCTGAAGACACTTTGGTCTTTGGATTCAAATGGGCAGAAGGATACGAGGTACGCAACAACATATGGTACATATTATGCATACTGTGTTCGCACATAATATGTACGTACGTACTACACTTATTTTTTGCAGATGTCCGATGGTAAAACTACCCCGGTTATTGGCTGTTTTACCACCGCATGGGCCAGGGCTCAACTTGGCAAGCTTCTGCAGACGTTGGGCGACAGATGCCTCTATTATGACACAGGTAAGGCCACGAGTTTTTGCATTTTTATTGATAATAAAATTATGATTTTTCGCGCTTTTTTCTTCAGATTCTGTCATCTTTATTGAGCGGGAGGGGGATGAGACATTCCCTATATCTCCATACATGGGCGATCTGACGGATGAGATTGCAGACAAGTACGGGGCGGACGCTTTTATTTCGGAATTTGGAGGCGCCGGGCCCAAAAGCTACTTCTACATCGTCTGTGATCGCCGCACCGGCAAAGTCATCGACACAGTGAACAAGGTAAGCACACTGTACGGCACCACACACACACGCACACTCATGAACATTATGTACGTACGTACGTTCATTTTCAGGTCAAAGGCATACGTTTGGCCGTCCGCAACAGCCATGCCCTGAACACCGATGCGATGCGACGGGCAATTTTCAAGCGAACAGAGACAAGTGTTCCAACGTCACAGTTCAGAAAGAATGCGAAGAACTTCACCATCATCACCAAGGAATTTTCGAAACTCTTCAGAGCGACATTTGACAAACGTCTCAGAATTTGTAAGTACAAAACCTTGCCATTTGGGTGGAAGTTTACACCCGAAGAACGTGCTTTGCTAGAGGAATAATTATTTATATTGTATAGTGTTTGTAAAAAATTTATTTTCTTTGTTAGTGTGTGTACTGTTTGTTTTGTGTGAGACAAATGTGCAATTACATATTTATTTCATGTAGTGTTGAAGTTGAAATATATTTATTTTAGTTTGTTTGCGTGAAATGTGCAACGATTTGTTTTGTGTGGGACAAATAAAATTTGTAAAATTAATTTATTTTCACAAAAAAAAAACAACACTATTTACAGTATGTACATTGGTTCAACAGCACGCATGTACAATGTCACAATAACAATATTTACAGTATGTACACTGGATTAATTTATTTTCACAAAAACAACACTATTTACAGTATGTACATTGGTTCAACAGCACGCATGTACAATGTCACAACAACAATATTTACAGTATGTACACTGGTTATATGTACAGTATGTACGCATGGTCACCATTTCATCATCATTGCTTCGAGTATCTTGCTGTCTTGCCCGCTATCGAATGCTGCTTCATACAAATCGGTATAGGCTTTTGACCCACGTCTTTTCACCATTTCCAGCAGTTGACAAGCTTTCTCCGGTCTGGTCACCAGTGCCTGTATAATTTCCACGTGATGATCGAGCAGTAGATTACGGCGATTTAGCTCTGGAACCAGGGTGTCAAAGTTGGCGTGATGCCAAAATACAATTATCAGTTCGTCCAAAGCCCGTCTGTGCCTCTCTTCCATTCTCAGTAGTCGTATGTAGCCACCTCTCTGTCCTTGTTGATTGTCACCAACGATTTGAACTCTCCAATCACAATGCCAGTGAGCGCTCGCGGTGTCGCTCTTTTAAACCTAACGTCGATTGAAAATGTGCCTTGCTTGGTAGCTGATTGTAGTTCTGGAGCCAAATCGACGGCGTACAGACAGAAGATGGTCGGGTAGCTTTCAAATTCCACGTCAAATTCTTGATTGGAGAATCCTCGACAAAAAGTACGTAGCAATGACCAGTAGCTCCTCTTGTACTCATCGTTGTCGTAGTTGGGGGTCAGTGGAGATGGAATCAGTGGCATGGAGTCGTGCAAAAAGTTGACGTAGTTCACATCGTGATGGCCGAAAACGAAAGCGTTGGCAGCATATGAGCTCCCCATCGCAGCATCCTGCGGCAACAGACCAAACACGCATCGTCTGGGCAAAAACGAGCTCCACAAATTCTGGGCGAGCCAATGACTGGTGCCAGGTGGTATTGTGAAAGTTCTGCCATCCAATCTGCGGTAATCATAGGTGGCGTTTCGGCTTAGCAGCTGACTCTCGATGCGTTGGGTTTCCAGGGGGTTGAGCTTGACTCGGCGCAGCATCAGCACGCAGTCCGTAATGACATTCTTGTATCTGACCTCGTTACTGGCTGCCAACAGACTCATCTCATCTCGGCTCCGTTCCAGAGCGATGGATATGCGTACGCCATTGGGAATGAGGCGTGGCTGGTTGGCGAAATCTATGCCCAACTTTCCGATAAGCCATCCTGCTCCATTGAACATGCGTTGGCGAACTCCCATACCCACGTTGACATCCTCGAATTTGTCCGAATCATCCGTCACCCAAATGGCATTGTGCTTCAGGTGGGCCATTTTCGCGAATTTTGAGTATGACAGTAGGGAGGACAGGTAGGTGATCCAGGGGTGCATGTCGGCTTCGCACGTTCCGATTTTTACATTCTGAAGTTTGAGCGTGACTTTTGAAAACAGGGCAGTCATGTAGCCGCACACTGGAGCCACGGGCGTGTTTTTATCGGCTTTTTCTCCCTTCTGGTTGTGAATTTCTGCCCGGATGAGGAAGTAGGATTCGTTGAGGTCCGTGTAGAGGGAATCGGTCGGCATGATCTCGAATTCAATGGCGCCAGAGTTCGTCAGAGGAGCCATAGGTCGAATCTCCACCACCGAATCTTCAGTCAAGCATTGTTCTTCTAGTGGTGACTGGAACAGGCTTATCTCACTGGTGTCACACACCTTTTTCGTGGTGGGACCGCCGCTTTCGTGTGTTTGATTCGTAGCTGTACGTTTGGCTGGCATGATCAGATGACCAATTTGAATTTTCTGCTGTTTCTTTTCTTTTTAACTCTCTTGATGATAGGCTTGTTGACCTTCTTCTGCTTCTTGGGGTACTTCCTTTTGCCTTTCCGCTGCTTCTTCTTCTGCACTTTTGCGCTGGTAGTACGGTAATGCGACGTAGTTGGGAAAATTTCACGCTTCACACCTCCTTCAAAGACGTTTCCAAAACCAAATGTTGAACTCATAGGGAATTTTTTGATCAGAATGATCTAAATTCCAAAGACGTCGGGGGTATTTATAGTTTTTTCAAAGTTTTGGCGCGAAAATCACTTCCGGTGCTTCCGACTGTAACACGTTGGTGCGAACGCGGCAATATTCGGGTGTCGAAGGGAAAAGGTCCAGCAGTATGTATCCGTATCGCGCTTGGTTCAGAACTTCTTCATAAGCCTTTGCCAGATGAGGAATGCACACGTGACTGGCCAAAACTTTCACTTGCCGTTTCAGACGCTGACTTGTCATTAAAAAGTAGTACTGGGTGTTCAAATGAATTTGCACATAATGTGGCCCTTTCGGGAACAGATTGTGCATCATAAGGCAGAATGAGATGTTTCGGTGTCGGTTTCGAGTAAAAGCCTCTGCAAGCATAGCCGCACTGGAATTACTCATCCCTGTTGCATCATCGAATGCGACCAGAGCTGGTTTAGCCTCTGCAATTTCCGATATTTCATCCAGGCTAGCTGGCACCGCTTTCATGAATCTGGCACTCACGCCCTGCTTTTCCAATGCCTGCATGGCTTTTGTGTAAACATCTTGGTATTCTTGGTAGAAAAAGATGACAACCGATGGCGGTGGATCGAAATATGTATGCACATTTTCAAGCAGCTGGAAAAATTTCGTTGTCTTTCCAGTTCCAGTGGCTCCCACAAAGATAATATTGGATGGTAGATGGATTTTTTTATTCCAATCAAAGGGTCTGTGAATGTAGGCCATTTTTCTTTTGAAAATTTATTCTTTCAATCAAAAATTTCTCAGAACACACAATCAAAGAAGGTAGGTCGTATTCAGCACAAAATAAAAGATAATCATTTATAGGGCAAAATAGTGGATTGTTTGTAAAATAATAAATCAAAAATTTCTCAGAACACACAATCAAAGAAGGTACTAGGTCGTAGTCAGCACAAAATAAAAAGATAATCATTTATAGGGCAAAATAGTGGATTGTTTGTACAATAATAAATAGGACAAAAGATAAATAATTTTTTAAGGATGCATGGCATATGTAAACGCAGCATAAGATGTAAGTAAACAAGCTGCACACAATGAGATTTAGTCTATAAGTTACCCTCAAAGCTGCTGTACATACAAGCACAAGAAATGAGTAAATAAACTTTCCCAAAAAAGTACATACAAAACAAAGAGCCGTCTACAATAATTTCAGCAAACACATAGCGTAAATCAACAGCAAGTAAGTAAACAAGCTGCACACAATGAGATTTGGTCTACAAGTTACCCTCAAAGCTGTTGTACATACGAGCACAAGAAATGAGTAAATTCACGTCGATTCACGTCGGTTCTACGTACCTAGCCAATGGCCAGACTGTTGAAGGCATCCGCTGCGATCATGGTCTGCACAGCATTCCGCACTGTGAGGTTCACGTTGAATAGCGTGAGCGGGCCTCTCTTCAGCCTTTTGTCGCAACACTTGTAGACTGAAATAAACCACAAGATAGCCATTAGTGCGAATTGTACGTATATACGTATCTACATCCTGTACACACAAACACATATGTACGTACTATAACACCCATTCAATGGCTTACGGTGTCCATCGAAAGTGCCTCTGATATTTTTGGCCATGTCTTTCCACTTCTGCCTCTCCTCTGGTGAGATTCGCTGCCATCCTTCGTCTGCCACCTCAACATAGTTCGCGATAGGCCCGGTGTAGTCGTGGGCATACATAGTGGCGAGGAGGTGTAAAAAGAATCCCGACAGACGATTAATCCGGCGTTGGGGCATGATTGTGGAGTCGATAAACGTGTGTTGGCTATTTGACGGAAGTTGTTGGGATTGATGATCAGCGAGCTCGACAAACTGGGGTGATAGTTAAGTTGAGTGAGTCAATGATTGTTCCAGTGGGCGATGGGTTTATATAGACCAACAGGAGCTGATAACAACCAGGTCACCATTGAAAGTTTGAAAGCAGCAGCCCCGTAAATTAATTTGGAGACTGCAAATAACCGTAGGTCACCATTGAAACTTTGACCCAGCCAACATCGGGATTGTTTGCACAATAAGCGTGCATGGGCGGTCCCGTGAGATAACAACTGCAGACAATCGTTGGGGTCACCATTGAAATTGCACAAATTAATAATGGGAATAACAACCGCAAACAATCGTCGGGGTCACCATTGAAATTGCACAAATCAATTATCCATTTCTTGTAGTAGCAATTTGATTTTTTCCAGTGATGATTGCGTGAAAATTGTGGCCACAGCAGTGCGTAAATTAGAGAAAGATAGCTTAGTCATCGCTTCATTCGCCTGTTGCTGGTCGAGAATGGTCCAAATGTCAACTTTTGACAGCCATTTAGTGAGTTGAGCTACCACATGCATCCATTCGATGGGCTCGCTACCATTACGCACTGATCGGTAATGATCAAAAATTTTGCGCGCAACAACTTCTTGCACAAACGCCATCGCATCTTCATTAGCGGGAGACTTGTCTGCACAGTGAGAGCTTATGCAGGCGTACAGATAGCAGACGGTAATTGCCACAGACAAAAGAATGAGCAGTGGTTTCTGAAGCTTTTGCAAAGTTTTGAAAGATGCCATTTTGAGTCGAAATCTGGTGGGGTGCTCGCACTTATATAGTTTTCGCTTGAGTGTGTTGAGCTACGGATTTCAGATCCTTTGCGTCCACCCACTGCGTCACTGTCCGCGGGTAGCCCAAAAATGTGACCAAAAACTCAGTCTTCCGGCCGCGGCGTCTCTTCTTTATGACCTGGTCTATTGTGTACACATTGGTCGCTTCATCAAAATCGATCAGCTGCACTTGTTCTGGATAGAATGATGACTTGACCTCTTCTCCTTGGAGATCTGACAGTATGTACATCGGCTTTTCCATGTGGGTCACAACTTTCTTTACTCGAAACACTTCCTTCTTCCAGTTGCCCTCACGAAAAGCTGGAGCTTCTTTTTCGAATATATTTTTCAAGTGGCTAATCCTGACATAGTCACCGATTTTCAGTAATTCCTGCTTCTTTTTCGACACCCTTTGCACGTGCTTTCTGTACTTTTTCTTGAGCACCTCGTATGCACGCCAGTAAGCATCTTTGTCGTGCATGACGCTAAACGGTGTCTCCTTGTGCACTGTGCTTTTCGTTTGGTTGTACTTTCTTGTGTGCCACTCCATTGCATCCTTCCAGTTGTCGGTGTTGTAGTGTCTCATGTATCTGGCCATGGCAGTACGTGCGGTTCGAATCTGCCGTTCTGCAGACGCCGCCTTTGTGTCGTTGCTCAGTATGTAGTGGTGCACACTATATTTTTCGAATACGTCTTTCACGGGCTTTGATTTGTAGGCACGGTCATCATCTGAAGCAGCCATCTCAGGTACATATTGCTGCTCTCCGAATATATGTTCCAGGGCCTTGGCGACATTTTTGCCCGATTTGTCTGGCATCCAAACCATGAATAGATAGCGCGACATGCTATCGACACCAATTAGTGCACATTCTTTGTGTTGCTTGCTGAGGAACATGGTGTCAAATTGAAATAATTCGCCAACTCGCAAGATATTGAACTTGTTTCGCAAAAATCTTTTTCTTGCTGGGCGGTATTCTGTATAGACATGCTCTCCACGTAGGAAAGCTTTTGCATCTTTCAGGGTGATGTCATCGTGTCCAGCAGCGCGCAACGAATCGACCAGCGCTTTCGGTCCTCTGAATGCTCCAGGGTTGTCATCTTGGTAGTAGAATTGTTTAAGCAGATCCTTTTTATCATCCATGACTCTGCGCAAGAGAAGCACAACCCTTCTATTTATAAATATTTTGCCATTTTCTGGCCAGCGCTTTGAAGTTGGAGTTGCTCGAACGGACGGGACGTTTTCGTTTTGGTTTTGGCTCAGCTGTTGCTGGCTCCAGGGTTTGCTGTTCTGTGGTCAGTGGTTCTTGCTCTGTGGTCTGCGGTGTCTGAGTTTCTGCTTCCATGGTAATTGGACGTGGTTCGCCCACTGTCTCTGTTTTCGTTGATATTGCTTCCTCTGTACTGATTGGCGGAGGTGGTTTCTCTGTGCTGATTGGTGCAGCGGTTGGTGTCTCTGCGATGATTGGTTCCTCTGCGTTGATTGAAGCAGCTGGTTCCTTCGCGGCAGCTACACGTAGCAGTCGTTGGTATTCTTCTTGTGGCAAAAGCACCAGTTTGTGAGCCATTATGGTTTTAGATGCTTCAGGAGTGTGGAGCAAGCGAGCTTAGCTAATTTCGGGTTGGCAGCCAACAGGTTTCGTTTATGCTTCAGCGATATTCGCTTGGAAATTAGTGACGTAATCGTGGAATGGTATTTCCGAAAATGTCTCTTCTCAATTTCTTCAAGTTGATACACTTTGGCAACCAGCAGATTCCAGAGAATTTCACACAATAACTTTATTGAGTCGACACTTGTATTCTCAATAATTGATTTCACACTTTGTGTGTCTCTTAAATGAGCAATTGTTTTTATGACAGTAAAATAAGTCGTCAGTCGTGTTATTCCGGGCATGATGTGACAAATTTCGCACTGATAGCAAATAACAAACCTTCTATTTATAGAAAACTCGTGGCAAAAGTAAACAATGTCAGCGGCACAAGGCACAAAATACTGTGGACCTATACAGTAATCAAACAGGCACGGTAATCAAACAGGTACGTAGAATCAAATACGTACGTACAATTTGTTTGCTTCGTTGCTTTCTGCGTGGCTGGACACAAAGGTTGGGTGCTACGTAATCAAGTGGACACGCAGAAAAGCTATGTACAATACGGTAATCAAAGGAGTAGGAAATCTGAGCAAGGCCAGAAAAAATAAACAACTAACTTTGTAACAGTACAGTAATCAAACAGGTGCGTGGGTACAGAAAATTTCGTGGCAAAAGTAAACAATGTCAGCGCCACAAGGCACAAAATACTGTGGACCTATACAGTAATCAAATAAGCACGGTAATCAAACATACAATTTGTTTGCTCACAAATCAGGCTACTCGTTGCTTTCTGCGTGGTTGGACACAAAGGTTGGGCGCTACGTAATCAAGTGGACACGCAGAAAATCTATGTACAATACGGTAATCAAATGAGTAGGAAATCTGAACAAGGCCAGAAAAAATAAAATTTCAGGCTGGGTGTTTCGTAATCAAGCCGCTCTTCGCTGCTGTCTGTAGGTCTTCGCCAAGCGCTTCAATTCGATAACGATGATGGTCTTGCTCTCCACCAGTTGATCCAAACGATTGGCTTCCACGTGAAGCTTTGTCCCGATGATAAACGACAGCCACCCGGCGCCGAAGTATGGAGCTGCGATCTGTAAAATGCACAACAAACTGTTCACCGTCTTGGCTTACTCGCTATGTGCAGTACCATAAACGGAAGGATGGGCTTCCTATTCTTGAAGGCGTATTCCGCCTCCAGGCGGCAGTACTCGCTGGCGTGGTAATTCGGCGATACGAGAGGCACAAAGACGTCTGCTTTATCGATTGCGTACGGGATCCACTGCATGACATCGCCAGCTGAAAATCGCGTACAGACACGCATTTGCACATACATAATATTACTGTACGTACAGTCTTACTCGCTTCTTTTGTGTCGCGGATGACGCGAACTCCGCCGTCCTCCAGAACATTTTGGACGTGATCAGCCATGGTTCTGTCTCGCCAGCTGTATGAAAGGAATATCGTTGGGCTCGCCATGTCTGAGGGTGGATAGAGTTGTTGAATGAGTCAGTAATTCGCGCTGATGCAAGTTCCGTGCTTTATTTGCATGGTTTCAAAGTTGGCCCGCCCAAAAAGACAAGAGCAAACACAAAGCTGACCCTTGTTTACTGATGACCTTTGATGCCTGTACTATTGCTTTTCAATTTTCAAAGCTGCCCCGTTTCTGTGTATGCCGGCATACTGTAATCCAACCCATGCTTGTCCATTGCTTTTCAATTTTCAAAGGTGCCCCGTATATGTGTTTGTTCATTTCCCCAGATTTACTACCCATGCTTTTGAAACTTCAAAGCTGACCCTTGATGACGACAGTTGTGGGGTATAAAAACCCGATTTTTTGCCAATCTTGCACTTGACAAAAAACAACTACTACCTACTCAACTACAACGTGACTAAGCTAATATGGCTACCAACGACAACAACTTTGCGGGAAGACTTCGCGTCTCTACTGGAGTAACCATCAGTGTCAGTCGTGGTCCACAGGACACGAACTACATCCATTTTCTCAGATTCGAAGGTACCGCCCCGATTTGTGCGTGTGTTCGTACTGCATTTATGTGTCGCATACGGTTGAATTTTGTTTGTAGACAACAAGCGCTTTCAGTTCAGCGTGTCGGAGACAGAATACGTGAAAAAGGTGCTACGTACGACCAAGTTTATCAAGGAACACCTGTCTCGTGGTCTCAGGAAATCCATCGTCACTCTCATCAAGACCGCCAACACACGCCGCACCCTGACCCTCGACAGCCAGGAAGTGACGCTCAAACAGGACGGCAACAAGTTCAAAAACGAGAAGCTGTTTCGCTTGAGCTGCGCTGATTTCGTGAAGGTACTGTAATAATGTGTTCTTCTCGACGGACATACGCTGTTTGTGCTTTTACAGACCATCGACGAGAGTAAGGACGCCATACACGGATTCCTCCAGGTCTTGCACGAGCGATTCGAAATCGACAACAGCAACACGGAACTGCCGAAACTCACCACGAAACGCAGAGCTCAAACGAAAGAGGGTAACGTGATGCATTCAATTTTTATCTGGTTTTTACGTACGTACGTATCCATTTGTGTACAGATGAGCCGGCGAAGAAAAAGCAGAAACAGTTCAACTTCGACGACAGTGAGGAAGATTCTACTCCACCCACTTCTCCTGAAACTGACAATGGTGGACTTCCGACAGCCACGAAAAGTAGAGCTCAAGTGAAAAATGGGTTTGTACGTAGCTTGTTTGTACGTACGTACATAAACTGTATGTAATTTGTCTGTAGATATCCCATCGAAGAAAATGGGTAGACCACCGCCATTCAAGCCGTACAAGGGTCGCTTCTTCGATGACGACGAGGCAGGTTTCAGCCCGCCGACCCCTCCCGAAAATGGCAGCCCGCTCATTCTGGATGATCACTACGACGGCGCTCAAACTCAAATGCCGTACTTCTAACTCATGGTACACACATATGGCCCAATTGACCGAAATTTGTACATTTTTCTAAGCGATGTCATTACCCAAATTTTATCTTTGTACATTTCTAAAATTGATCACACTCGAATATTATGAGCCTATCTATTAGTTTTGCTCTTGATTTTGTCTGCATCACTCGATTTTCGAATATTTTTGTTACCAAATTGTGTCGTGTTTGATTTTTGCTTATGTACATAGTTTGACTCTTTGATTTTGTTTGTACATACTTTTCTATTGCCCTCGAATGTGTCTGATTTGTGAATGATTCCTGATTTAAAAATTTATATTTTATTATCACTCTTGATTCAAAATGTGTACAATTATTGCCAATAAACTTTTTTTTTAATGAATCAAATTGTCACCAAATCACGGGACGACCATCTTCATAATTTGAACTTGAAACGCAATGGGTGCAGTATTTCGCTTGATCCCAAAAGTGTATGGCTCATTGTCTTCTTCATTGATTGAGATTTCCACATAGTGATGCATACCCGGCCGTACTTGAACATAGGGCGCTGAGTAACGCAGGAGGCCACGGCTCTCACGGTGCGCTATGTTAGGTGGGAAGGTAGCCAGAATTTGCAGCGATTCTTGGTTGCCGACAATTTGGGGTTCACAGAGACTGCAAACGGCGTACAGCGCCCTGAAATGTATGTACAGAATGTCCTCGGCACTTTGAGCAGTGGAGAAGCATCCAAACAGTCGGAGATAGATATCCTCTTTCGTGTTGTCCAGCGCATACGGTAGCAGGTGATAACACCGGAGCTGCAGAAGCCCCTCGTCGCCGCCGACCGACTCCGGCTTGACAAAAAACGTGGCGGATTTAAATGGAATGAAACTCATTATTCAGCTTCGACTGATTTATTTGAAAATCCAAATTGATATTTATACACAAGTCAAAAAATGTCAAATGATTTGAATATTAGTAACAAAATCATTCAGCGAAGAAACAAAAGCAAAAGTGGGAATCAATCCAAAATCCGTGATGTGCCGTCGAATGTCGTGCAGTATGTCGACATCTAACTGTCCACAATGTCGAATATCGTGATGTGCGCCTCCTTCTCATTGGTCAGCATGAATATCCCGAAGTATTCCGGAAACTGGGACAGTAGCTGAAATATAGTGTATATTGCGTGAGCTCGCTTTGATAAGGGAAATTGCGTGGGGCTGACCTGAACGATGTCGCTGGCCGAATGTTGCATATAGCCTCGTGCACGCAGAAACATCTCAACCACATACAGCTCAATGATTCCGCCCTCCATTTTCTTTGCCCATGAGATGGTTTGAGCGTGCAATTCCTTGACCAGCTGCTTGATTCTCTCGTCGTCCGGCGGCTGAAACAGCATGTGCTGTACATATAGTGCATCATATAGTACGATACACACAGTACTGTACAGTACATACATACATGCAGTACATACATACAGTAGTATGCATTAGTGCATACCTCCAAGACGACCTCACTGGTCGGAACTGCACATTTAAGATAGAAGCGGCCAACAGCACTGCCTCTTGCCGGCGATCTCTCCTTCTTGACACCAGATGGCATACTTGGACGCCAGATGGCCTTGTAGGCGTGGGTAAGATGAGTGATGGAATTTAAGACGGTCTCTCCCGCGCCATGCTCGAATGCCTGGTAGCATTTTGTGATCGTGAGCAGCACGTGATAGATAATGTGCGCCTTCATCTGAGTAGACATGCGGTCGAAGTCCACCCCAAACAGACTCTAAAATACCAGAATCAAACAGTTTCAGTAATCGATCTGGGCGAGTGCGTTCAAAAAACATACGAGGGTCAAGCCGAAAACTGGAGGTTTCTTCTCAGAACCGTGACGCTCGCGAAAGAGATCGGCGTGGTCTTGCATGTCGTATATCAGACGCTGTGTGTCCCGACCCATTCGCGGTGTAATATCTTTGCTGACGTATGACAGCAGGCGTATCAACAGAGAAATGCTGGACTCAAACGCTGATGGTGAGTGCCTTGAACTGATCCGAACGTCCCGGGTACACTGTCTACACAAAGCAGTGGTTACTTGAGTTATACACAAATGTGTGTGTGTGTGTGTGTGTGTGTGTGTGTGTGTGTGTGTGTGTGTGTGTGTGTGTGTGTGTGTGTGTGTGTGTGTGTGTGTGTGTGTGTGTGTGTGTGTGTGTGTGTGTGTGTGTGTGTGTGTGTGTGTGTGTGTGTGTGTGTGTGTGTGTGTGTGTGTGTGTGTGTGTGTGTGTGTGTGTGTGTGTGTGTGTGTGTGTGTGTGTGTGTGTGTGTGTGTGTGTGTGTGTGTGTGTGTGTGTGTGTGTGTGTGTGTGTGTGTGTGTGTGTGTGTGTGTGTGTGTGTGTGTGTGTGTGTGTGTGTGTGTGTGTGTGTGTGTGTGTGTGTGTGTGTGTGTGTGTGTGTGTGTGTGTGTGTGTGTGTGTGTGTGTGTGTGTGTGTGTGTGTGTGTGTGTGTGTGTGTGTGTGTGTGTGTGTGTGTGTGTGTGTGTGTGTGTGTGTGTGTGTGTGTGTGTGTGTGTGTGCATACCAGCGAATTCTTGAGGATCTCCGCCGCTTCACAACTAGCTTTCTGGGTGGTTCCAGCACTCGCACCCGTCATCTACAATAAAAATCACACACCACATGCGTGTACACACATTATGAAGCTGTACTGTATGCATGTGATACCTGTCCTATGCTCGCTGTGTCCTGCAGGATGGGGATACTGGTACCATTGCTGGCGTCCGTATCCTTGCCCTGCTCTTCTCCCGTCTCAGAGGTGGGCGAATCTTGCGTCACATCACGAACAGGTGTGTACTTGGGTGAATCTTGCAACACCTGCCTCACGTTCAGACCAGGTGCAAAGAACACGCATGGCGAAACATACCAACAAGTTGATTGCCTTACCATTCCAGGATCATAAGTTGGAGCTGGAGAGTTGTCAGATTTACGACCCCCATTCCCCTCCTCCTCCTCTACGGGACTTTTGTTGTCCTGCAACAACAAACCACTGGATATAGGGTGCGTACGTACGTATCGAACTGTCGTTATTTCACCTGTGGAAATGTGGATGGACTGCAGCTTCTGGTCTTCTGAATTTTGGGCTCTGGAGATTTGGCAGATGGTGTAGACAGTGACCTACTGCGACGCGACTCGCTACGCTGATCACTCGAGTCGGGACTGTTGGAGATCTTGTCCAGAGCTTCCGGGGTAGGTGGGGTGACACTGCGAGAATAAACCACCGTGAACGCGTCTGAGCCAGGCTACAACAGGCACGTAAAAACTCACCCACCGTGTAGAAGAAAAATTGTAAGTATGACAGTCACCTCAGCTATTTTCTCCTGCAACTGCTTGACTGCTTGTTTGGAAAATGTGAAGCCTGCTTCGCTCAATGGGACGACACAGGCACAAATTTCCATACCCTATAAGTTTCAGATACGCATGCATCCAACGGGACAATAGTATGCTGCAATGATCCTTGTCTTACTTGTTTATACGACATGGTCTCGAGCGTCTGATCTACCCCCGCCATAACTCACGAGAGGTTACCCAACCCTTAAAACACACAATTATTGCATAATATTCATGGCGGCTTTCTCTCTTGATGATATCAAAGTTGGTAAGTACCCAAACCACAACATACCAAGCAATGTGTGCTAATATTGTTTACTGAACGCGAAATAATTCGGGAAAGTGCAGTACAAACACCATACACAACAAAAAAGGAGAAAAGCAAAAGCAGAGTACTAGCGAAGTGCAGTACATACATACGTAAGTACCAACACCACCAGCAAGCAAAAAAAACAAAGCACTAGCGAAACTTCTTTCTCGAACTGTCTTCAAAAATGGTCTCTTCGCTGGACGTTGAGATTTCTGGATTGTCGAGATCTTGTGTGGCCTGGGTAGACGCGGATAAAAAGGCAGGCGCGGTGTCTGATGCTGGATGTCGCTCCACCGCACTCTCTGCTGACGAGGAAAGGCTCGCCTTCGTCGTCGGAAACGCTTCAAAATTAGTGCGAAAAGACCAATGGCCAACAATCCCGCTGCACAAACAGGCAGAATGATTTTCCATGCAGGCTGGGGTGACAGTGGTGGAGATGGAAGAGGCGGGTGCTCTAACAAAGCAGTAAGAAAAGCTACAGCGAAGCGTGCAGTTTATTGGGTGCGTATGTGCAGTGTACCTACCTTTCTCCTTGTTCTCACACTCCGTTTCCCCACCGGAAGGGGACTGGCACCATGACTGGCTTCCGTCGCCCCCGGTGGGTACTTTGGTCGCTTCCACTTGTTCCTCAACAGTGGTGGTGTTGGCTGAAACAGCTGGCGGTACTGTGTATATGCATATGCAGCACACTGTATGCATGTACATACCTGTCACGTTGTATTCTGGATCAAAATAGGCGCCTCCGCCGCCTCCTGGCGGTCCACCGCCTGGCCCGTCGGGATCATCGCCATTGTCATCCTCAGGGAATAATGGTATTCTAGGCGGAAACCATGTTGCGTTATCGACCAAACGTCTCCACCAAGAAGGCGGCCCTTTGTCGCACAGTACTTGACCCTGCAAAATTATCACGTACGTACTAGATTTGTATGATGTACGACGTACGAACGCACATTGTGTATAGACTCACCTTCGAGAGGCATCTACCCATTTGAACATCAGCGCAATAAAACCCGGGAATACCCCTCACATCAACACTTTCCGCACGCGGGAACTTGTGGCATGACAGAAATCCTGTTAGTACAATAGACATTCAATACAACCACTAAACAGATAAAAGGTTTTGGTTGCGTAGACCTTTTTCCAGACCGTGAGAACCACGAAAGTTGACACTGGTAAATCTGAAGACGTCAGACGCGAACATTCTTCCAAACTGGCCAACTTCCGCTTCAGAACAGTCCAGCGTCTCTCCGTCACACTTGCAACCGACATCGCATATGCGGTCAAAGCTTCTGCGCACAACAGGCGTGGCAAGAACGTCGGTCAGTCTCTCAACACCGAGCCTCCCCAAATACACCAACAACCTGAAACACAATAGCCTTATTCACGTCTGTGCTGTACAAAGAAGATGGTATAACGTTTGATGAGCACATACATACAGCAGAAGCAGAAGACGAAAGATGTTTTGAGCCCCCGGGCGGCGCAGAAGAACGCCCACATTCGCCATGGCGTTGAAAATAAAATGCCGCCTCCTTCTTCCCCCATTTTCTTCAACCTGATAGTCGATGTTCACGTTTCCACCGGCGTCGATTTGTCGCATGTGGTGAACTGGAGGAGGCTGTTCATTGGTAGTATTATCTGCAGCTGTAAGGATTATCACAGTCATTTTTGTTGCGCTGCATATATGTGCGAAGTCTCTAAGTAATTATACCGATCGTTGGAGCTCGTTGGTTTTGAGCTGGCAGTGTTGGAGGTGGGGGTCTTGGTGGTGGGGGAGGTGCAGTGACCACGGATTCCAAGGAAACAGTGGCAGCAGTGTTGCGAGCTTCAGCTGATGCTGTGGAGCTAGTGGGTACGGGGGTGCTGCTCTCGCTGTCCGTAGCACTCACACGCTCTCGTCTTGGTCTCTGGCTGAACCTTCACTTGCTCGATCTGCACATAGCACACACACACACATACACACTACGTACGTACACGAGATACAGTGCATACTGTATGTTTTGGTTACCGTGTGATGCCAGAAGTCTTCTTTTCCCTCAACGTTTTGCTCCGTTGCAGCAGCTTTTTCCTGTAAAAACCAAAATATACAGGGTGCATATCGAATCTTCATTTGGGCTATACTTTGGTGTGGTGGCTGGCCGACTGACTCCAGTCGCCTCCTCCCTCCGCCTTCCTGTGTGATTCCTGATCCAGTTGGCGACGTTGGAAAAACTAAAGAAAGAACAAAAACAGTTTACATTATTATTCATTGCGTCGTGATTGAGGCATACATTTTCATCCCTGGTTGATCCTCTGCTGAATCAGATCGAACTCGATATTCGCTGCTGCTCTTCTGGGGGCTGCGGAGTTGGACTTTTCAATTCTGCGCGCTATTGCCGATATTCGAGCCATTTCAAGAAGGTTACGGTAATTTTTTCTGGAAGCTTGTTGAGGGTCTGACTAAAAATCTAAAACCAAACGTGCTAACCCTGAAACCCAAACCCAGTTCTAGAACAATGTTGTACACCAATCGACCGCTGTCTTTATTTATATTCAGTAGATAAATCTGAATGAATCCAGTCTCTCTTGGTGATGTTTTTACGACCTCAGACCTAACCATACGCACACAGAAAACAACTATTTTAAAACATTTGGTGTAGGTCTGGTTTGGGTTTGGCTTTTAGTCAAACCTGAACAGCAAACAAAAAGAAAGACATCAAGGAACAACAGCTTCTCCGATCCGATGCTGACGGCAGCGGTTGCGTTCAAGTGATATCAGTGGAGAAAATATGTCGTCGTTCTTGGGTGCAGTAATTCTGTGGCCTCCAGTGCATGAACCGCTAATTCGAGGATTGTTGGTCAACTATAGACTACCCGTCAAAGTTCTGGCCGCTGTATGCAAGTCGTTTCGGACTACAGTTCTACTCTTGGCTCACCGAGGAATGTGCGTATGCATGCATGCATTTGAATATGTGTTACATGTTTGTGTGATTCAATTTTGCATCATGTATGTTTGCATGATTTAATTTTTGTTTAGGCTACCAAAGAGAGTGCAGGCGAAGGTGTACATGTATTTTCTGCGCGAAAAGCTGATCAATAAGAGAGAAGATCTCATCCCGTTGGGTGAATGGTTGATGCAAAAGGTGCAGATGTATGGTAGAATTCCCTGCGGCCTGTTCACCAGTCAGTGTTCGATTCTGGAAATCTGCATTGTGTTCATGGTGGAATACGGACTTCTTCCAGGTCTCATGGTAAGTAGCTTACGCCATTTGCGGTTGGTTGCTTTTTCTTTGAAGTTGACCACTCTCGTCTGCTTTTTAGGAAATTGGAAATCATGATCTGAGAACTGTTTTCGAGGACGACATCGCGCGAATTGTATGTGGTGGTGAATGGTTGTTACACACGCACACACACACATGTAACCCGATCGCGTAACCGCTCACGAATTACAGCCTGAACGAATTCGTCGTCCTTGCGCCAAGAATCCAGGAGACGAGCTTCCGGATTGGCACCAGAAGTTTTCTGCACGTCACGGATCAACAACACCGATGTTGTGACGTCCGCGATCAAGAGGAAGCAAAAGAGGGCCTATGAGTGGGCCACTCCGACAGACGATGGATAATATTGATAAATAAATTGATAACTAATTAGCCGGTTATTGTACCGTGTATGCACGTATGCACACACGGTACGTATGTACTTAATGATAGGAAACTTGCGCCAAGAAATAATACTCTCTTTCTCAACGCAACCGCACCGTTTATCCGAAACAAACCAAACTGAGCTCTCCGCTCAACCGAACTCAAAAGACAAGTGTCGGCTCCCTCTCCTTGCAATGATAAAACATGGCAGAAAAATAACATGTACAATGATGAAGCGAAGCAAGGAAACAAATCGTATGTTTATCACAGTGTGGGAGACTATATGCCGTCGACACTGCAGCCACCAATCAGGACGCACCAAGGCAGGATAAAACGTTCGTAACAATCGATAAATCAATAATGTCGAAAAGTGTCCGGCGCCAGCGCCATCTCGCGGGGAAAGTGGAAAGCAGCCGACCAGAAATTACATGCTGCTGGATTCCCCATCGACGCGCCTGCGGAGTTCGAATATCCCTCGCCGACACCAGGGGAGGCAGTGGAGGCTGCTGTTGCAATGTCCAAATGAAATAGTTCTTGTCTTGGCAGAATTGCAGTTGTAGATGTAGATGAAATATAGGAGGGCAGTCGCTGGAAAGTTCTATTGTAAATTGGGAATCTTGCAAAACAAAGCCTGGTCTTGAAGAACAATGTAGAGTTGCAGGTAATAAAGTGAAGGGCGACTGCTGGAATGTCTATTGTAAGCCGGTAGAATCAGACCTCCAAAGCCAGTGGGGACAAGGGGACCAGAGCCGCTGGGAGGGGGCTTGGGGGCAGTTCAGGGAAATTTGGGGAAAGGGGCCAAGGGGGTAATCGTGGGACAAGGGACCGGGCAGCGCGAAGCTGAGTGGGGACAAGCGACTCTGGCTTGTGCCGACGAGGGTGCAGGCGCGCTTCTTCTCCTGTCTTCGAATAAAAGTCTCCTTTCTCCAAATTGCAGTGCTATGCGACCAGCGCAGGGAGCAATCGTGGCGTAGTCCGATAACAAACAAGCAACCGACCAGCGGTGCAGTAATGGAGTAGTCCGGTGGCATTAATAAAGGCATCCGGCCAGCGGAGCAGTAGCGATAATAATGCAGGGGTGCGGATGTAGAGGTGGCAAATAAAATAAATTGACGGCTCTTTGCAGGAAGTAGGCTATCCTGGATACATCAGAAAATGCTTACACATACGCTTAAATGCTTACGACCTACCTATTATAAAGACTACAGGTGCCTACTCTTAACCGTCGTATGTACATAAGATTACTGTAGGTTACTGTAGCTAAATAAACATTTACATAATAATAAAATAATGGGCGGGCCGAGGGAGCCGATAATACACATTACTACTTACATAATAAAATACAATTCTAAAAATATTTATCACAGATGCGGTTGAGATTCTTTTCATAAAATACAATCTGTAAATAAATATTTATTATTAATAAAAAATAAAAATATTAATAAAAAATTAAAACGGACCACCTCTCATGAGTGGAGGGGATGGCCCCGGCGGGAAAAACCTCTAAGGGCGAGGCACAGGCTCCTACCGTGCAAAACCCCGCCGACCCTCCTGTCTATGATATATCATGACAGGACCAGGATATCAGATCAGTTCTAGCTCACAGAGGCTATCTGCAGCACTGATAAGAGTCCTGGGGTGCCAGTGGGCGAATAGACACCGTTTTTTTTCAAAGCCGGAGCGTGGCTACCGGCATCCCTCCCTCACTTATTTATAAGTTTTGAGGTGGGCAATTACTGGGTGGTTGGAGGCTGAGGCGGAGGGGTATCCTGCGCCTGAGCTCCTGATTGCGTCGTACCAGTAGCCTGACTGGACGACACAGGTACGTTAACTGGTGGTACCTGTTGAGCAGTAGTAACTGGCTGGTTACTTGCTGCTAATGCAGCTTGACCCTGGAAATATGCTGCAATACTGTTATTCATAAGGGTCTGCCAGTCTGGTGGGACTGGAGGCGGCATTGACACATTTGGTGCTCTAGCCGGCGTTTGAAACAGCGACGCAGGAGGCGGAACGCTGTGCACCATACGCTGCGACTGCGGCGTTTGAGTGTACATATACTGTGGCTGTTGAATGCCTATGTACGGTGTCACTGCTCCTGTCCTAGTGGGGGACTTTGGAGCTGACAAGTCCATTTGCACATCTCTTTCTTGTATTGAGGCAAGATTAGAGAATGAGGGTGCACTTCTTGAAGCAGAAGCGTACAACTCCCCATATGATGACTCAGGTGGCGGTGAGACGGATCTCTGAGTTTGAGGTCGCACCCACTTATATTCGGCAAGTTTGATAACCTTGCATTGTTCCGTCACCTGGTGTGGCCTGTCAAAGACCTCAACCACAATCATCTCGTCCGTAGACTTTACCGTATTCAGCACCACTCTGCGGTGATAATACACAGGTGGTCTTGCATTAATATGCATTGGGAACGCCGTCACATTATGGAGGTAAAATGACGTAAAATAGACATCCTGAGGAGTGTCTAATAGCGCTCTTCTGAACAAATCGCCAACTCCGGCCGCACGAAAGCCTGCAACTAACAGATACTTATCGTACGGATCATTAGGATCAACGCGGTCAAGCATTTCCTTCCTAATGGGATCCTCATGAGGCGCATAGGCATACGCGACATTCGAGGATACTCGCGGAGCTGCACTCGACGAAACCTTTGGGCCTGTAGTACGGGTCGTACTAATGGTCGGCGCAATTGTGGCCCCTGTCGTGAGTGGTGGCCCAATTGCCATGCTTTGCATAGATGAACAGACGGCCGCCGGGTCAACGTGTTGACCTTGCGCTTGCATCGCGAATGATGCCATGATTCTTGCCTGTTCTTGCATGAACTGTTTTTGCCACAGTGTCATGTCTTGCCGTTGCTTCTCAAGCATTGCGGCGAGTTGGTCAACTGTTGGTTCAGTTGTTTCCTGAACATGCGTGACTACATCTGCAGAGGTGCCAGGTTGGGCCTCCTCATCTTCCATCTCTCTCATTCGCTGCCTTACAGCCCACCATCCTCCTGCTGGCTTAGAAGAGGCAGGGGCAGGAACTTTTCCAGCGGGATCTTGATATTTCCGCTGCTTTTTGGAGTTGAAGACAGCTTGACGCTGCTCTTCCTCCTCATCTGGCTGTTCTTCTTCAGACTCAGGATACCTTTCATAGTATTCCTGAGCGGCAGGACGGTAAGGTCCTCCGCGTCCACCACCTCCACGTCTTCCTCCGCCAGGACGGAAGCGGGGGTTCCTGTTACCACGTTGAAATCGGTTTCCCCGAAATCCAGCTTGGGCTCCACGCCCCCGCTGTTGTGGTGTACCCTTACTAGGGTAAGTACCTCTACCTGATGGACCAGGACCACCTTGTTGGTAGTATGCACCCTGTCCACGACCACCACGGCCACCGCATCCAGAGACATCCCCAGCACTATAGGAACCTCTGGCGCCACGTGCACCGGCGACTCGGCCACGTTTCCTATAGGAAACTTCTTGATATTCCCCATAGTCCTCATCATCATCACCTTGCTCTGCAGCAGCCCTCTTATTGTTACCTCCTCTAGTATCCCTTTCCAGGATCTCCTGAGGTACTCCGGCTGCCACAAGCGCACTCTGTGATTTTTCAATCACTTCCTGCTGAGATATCACTCCTTGACGAGTGATTTGCGTGGTGGACATTGATCCTGCCGCACCATCATCAGCTTCTGCACCGAGTGGAACATCGTCACTCAACGCAGTCTTCTCATATTTCTTTAGGGATGCCTTAAAAACTTTATTAGACATTGCCCTTTCTCCTGGGTCTAAAGAGATCTGTTCGCCCTTTTTCAAGCGTTCCAATTCTCTTCCCCATTCTCTCTTGATATATTCCCATTGTCGCTGCTTGCACACAGAGACAACAGATTCAGGGCTCACTTGGGCATGGAGCGCATCGAGCTCCGTATCACAGACATCAATAAAATATTGTGCCATGCGTGCCCGCTCTGCCACAGGGTAAACTGCATCCAGAGCATCGTACGTACCATCCTCCAGCTGCTCCGGCTGTTTTTTATGAGGACGCGCAATCTTTATTCTTTCACAACACAACGCCCACTGCCTCAGCTGCACACGTTGTTTGATTTCACCCACTGGGTACTGATTTCCATCAGTATGGGTGACAATCGTGGTCTCTTCATAAGGGAAGATTTTCCACGGTTTTCTCTGAGTCTTCATTACCTTAAAACTCGCTGCTCGCGCGTTATAAGGTAAGGGATAGTGGCAATCTGTCGATTCACCACACTTCAACTCTACCTTCCAGTCCGACTGAATATCCAATGACTCAGGTGTCATTAGGAAAGTAGGAATCCACGCAGGGACTTCCAACCAACAGTAAGCCGGAAGAGGCTCTCTCTTCAGTGCTGGTGGGGCAGCTTCTGCTGGATCCACACCATAATCCAGGCACATAAACTTATATTCTTCAAAGAGTATGTGCTGGTCGCATACGAACGCTTGTGCCGCGTCGCATACTTCCACCCATTTCCTCTTCTGGTGGAGAGGCGAGACACCGACATTATCTGGCCGATTCTCCCAATTACTCATGCCTGTACCTGCCCATAGGCTATGAGCTAGGCGATAAGAACACTCACCCATCTTGGCATTCTTGTCCTTGTGGGTGACAGGGCCCAAGGTAATATTATTACACTTGGACGTCAATAGCGGATGGGGGTCTCTACCATAGGCTACCACTCGTCCCCATCTGTCGTTCCCGTGCCTAACGTGGGGCACGAAATCGCCATGCGGGCCATACTCGCCCATATTCACCAGAATAAGTCGAGAGCCCACCTCATTACCATGGTATAAGGTGCCTCTCGTCTGGCCAGGTAAGAGATTGGCATGCATCTCTCTGCCTGATCTCGGGTGACTGGTGATTTTTGTCCCATTTGCAGTAAGTGGGAACCACCTGTCTTCTCTCCATTCCTTTCGGACTGGAGGTACCCTGTCTTTCTGCCACGTATGGGGCAGGGGTAAGCTGTCCCTGTCTCCTACCGGTTCAGGTGGTAGACACGTGCGTACCCAACTCCTGTTCTCTTCAACACCAGCAAGAATCGCGTCGATCTCCTGTTGCCAGGTAAAACCACGCCGATCCCAGCTCGAACCTCCGTCAGCGAGAAAATAGTGGTTGGACTGCACTATTTCTCCTTTCCACACTGACGGATCATGATACTGCTCAAAATCCGGACACAGTCTGAAAGCTTCACAGCTCCAGCCGTAATTGGACCACAAAGGACAGTTATCCTTTGCGTTGAGCATGGCTTGACGAGTGGCCTCGTCTGTAACAGTAGCAAATTTATTATTACTCCTGCTACATTCCAGATACGGGGGGTGGATGACGTAAAAGAGAGGTATCACGCCAGGTTCCCCCACAAACATCTCATTGATTTCCACGCTGCACACTGGGTGACCAGGGACCAGATAGATGCGCTCCATCTTGTCATATGTCGCAAGGATTAGCCTGCGCATATTGATCTCTGGCTTGCAACATGGGTTTGTCTGGACTAGGGCCGCTTTGACATTGGCCATTTCTGAGAACCGATTGTCAAAAGTCGGTGCCATTCGTGACTGCCTGGTTAGCTCCACGAATTCGTCCAGATACGCGTGCGTCACTCCTTCTTCGTCATTTCGACGCCTGTATGTGAAGTACTGACGCAAATCATTCTGCATCACAAGCGGCAAAACATGCATGCAGAGATCACACTTGATCATCCATAGACCAAGCATGTAGATTCGCTCTCCCAAGCGATATCTCTCCTCAACTCCAAACCCTGGCAGATAACACATGTCATACATGAGCTCAATCTGATCCACCAGGTGGATTAGCACTTCCTGCCAAATCTCTTTGGGGTAGCGCCAACACATGAGGACGATGTAGGCAATCTCGTCCTCAATCTTGTCCCTCACCGCAGGGGGTATAGAGGGTAACCAGCCACTAGCAGCTCCTCTTCGAATATGAGTAGTTCTAATGGCGTTCACGAAAGGCTGTGCTCTATTGAGTATTAGAGCATCCCTTCCGTTCTTCTGAATATAATTCAGAATCCAGTCCACCTCATGGTCCACTCTATCCTGAGGCGTTACACCATCTGAATCTTCTGCCTCAATGAGGTTGGACTCATGCCAGTGCCATTCTCTGTCATCACCTGACTTTCGAGTCTTTGGCACTCCATTGAAGTAGTCAGTATACCAATCCGGGTCCGTTCTGGGGGGCGGATGCGGAGTGGCATGCTGCCTGCACTTCATCTGTGCCCAGGGGGGTACATTTGCCCACTGGACAGGCCGCACATCTGCTTTCTTTCCTCCCTGATCCATTGGGGTATCCGAAGACTGCATTGGAGCAGCACTTTTCCCCTGGGAGGTCTCAGATGTTGGAGAGACATCTGGCTTTTGGTCCACTTCCATGGACACAATATTGCCCTGAGCTGAATTACACAAATTCCTGTCGTGTACAGACTCAAGGGGCAGTGTAGTCATGCCTTGCGACATAGCTGCACTCTTAGAGGACGTGCAGGGGTCCGTGGAGAGATCCTCCTGCTCTTTTCGTCCTCCGACCTGCAGGACAGTTGCATATGTCTGCACTGGCTCCTGCTTCACTTGCTCGTCCTTTGCCTCAGACTGAGCATTCTGTGGACCAGGAGGGTCTGGGCACGGTGGGTGCTTAGACTTCCTGTCCTTTTTGCGGGCCTTCTTTGCCGCCCTTCTCGCCTCTTTCTGTTCTTGCCGTGTTTTTCTATCGGCTGCCCCAGCTGCATGGATTCGCTCCGTTGCACTGGTCAGCAATTCCGTAATCTCTTTCTTTGCCGCGGCAATCTCTTCCGTCACAGAAGGATCACGTTGGCTGTCGTCTGGTTGTTGAGGGCCAGGCGACACATACGGCCTTAACATTCTCAAAATCCTACCAGGGAGCTGGTAGCTGGAGGGCAACACCACTCCCTGGTTGACGAGGATATCCACTGCTCGGGAGTCCTCGCCTTTCTCAATCAACTTCATCACCAGCTCCTGCTTCAGCTGCAGAAGCCGTTCCCTGCTTACCGGCATGATGAAGGAGCGGCGTCTATTGCCAGGCTCCTGTCCGGGTCCAGGTCTTGCGATCTTCTTCTTCTTCCACCAACAGTTGAAATAATAATAAAATAAATCAATTGAAAAAACGCAGCGATTGCTCGCCAAACACTGAAACAATAAAGCACACACATTAGTACAATAATACAAGTCATATGTGCACCGTTGCATGGGACTACACCACTGTGTAGTACGTATGTACTGTAAGTACAATGGTATACGTATGTATACGCGTGTACATACAAGCATATGTGAAGATGCGGTGAGCCATCATTCACTATATTAACAATAGTATGTACGTACAGTTTAGGTACGTAGTATGTAAGTAATGCCACCGCATCACTGTTGTACAGCACATATTGTAGTATGTACTGGGTGTATGTACATACGAGCACGCGCCAAAAGAAAGAAGGCACGTATGTACACGCACTCCAATGTTGCATGATAACGCGCGCATAAAGGCGGAAGCGACGCGGCAACAGAGGTTGTAAATAGGAGGCGCGGCTACTCAGCATACTCTTCCGAGAGCGAGATAGCATGACAAAGATAAGCGCGTGATGAAGTAGAGGAGCGAAGGTGATACTTAGTCCTAGTACTTCTACGTTCAGCAGCAACAACGGCTGGGTCCTGCTGTGCAACAATGGGTTGGGATACAACAGGCGCATCCTGATCATAATTGAATAACATATCAGGAGTATTTTGAAATTTTACTTTCTTATTTTTATTTCCTGCATTAAAGAATGCGTCAGGAATCTGCAAATCAAATTGCGAAAAATTGTTGGGCCCAGGGCTAGTGGGGTCCCTTTCTTCTCTCTCTCCCTCCCCCGAAGAAGATGCATCATCGCCTGATGATGGTGGATGCTTCAAAATGGATGTGACCACTTTTGAGCTCTTTTTTAACGTGGGCTGGGGAAGAGGTGGGTGCGATGAAGCTTGCCCATCAATGGAAGGCGGGGGTAATTTGGACAGATCTCCGCCCATAAAAGATTCGGCACCAGTGGCTGCTGGAGCTGTTTTGCTAAGTTTATCCCTGTGTACACGGCGTTTATCCGAGTATCTTCCGTTAGGCATACGGTAGCGTATTATGGCATTCGTATCAGTCAGTTCTTGAATAACTGCTGGCCCTTTGAAATTTGGGAAATTTTTATGTTTCTTGATGTCGGGTGAAAATACCCAAACATCGTCACCAACTTGCAATGGCAATTCGTGCGCAGTTTTATCACTGGCAGCCTTTTGTTTGGCCTTTTCTTTTGCAGAATTTTCGGCCATCGTAGCCCAAATAGCTTCCAGATTCTTGCGAATTTCAGTCACAGAATCAGTAGAGTCCATATCATAAATGACACGGGCTGGAATACTGTAGGGGCTATCTGAAGGAAAAATGTTTTCCCTTCCATGCATGGGTAAGAATGGTTCATAACCCGTGCGTGTGTGTACCTGTGAATTGTATCCAGTGCACAAGTACGGTAAGCACTCGTCCCAATTTTGGGCACGTGTCTCACAACATTTTGCTATTAAATCAATGAGCGTACGATTGTTACGCTCACTCTGCCCATCACATTGCGGATGGAATGTGGTGGTAAACAGCTGAGTGATTTTCAAATTTTCACACAAAACGCGGTACAATTCTGATGTGAATTGAGCGCCTCTATCCGTAAGAATTCGGGTGGGAGTTCCACGGGTTAACACAGCATAAGCAAAAGCGTAAGCTGTGCTTTCTGCAGTCTGATCTGGCATCGGCTCAGCCATGATAAAACCTGAGCACATATCAGTGGCTACCAATGCATACTTATTGCCACGATAAGTTTGGGGTAAACTGACTATATCCATGGCAACTACGTCCATTGGGCGTAATGGAGCTGGGATGGGCTTAAGCTTAGGCTTATCCCTCCTACTGTGTCCTTTGCGTGCACCACAAACAAGACACGAATCACAAAATGTGTTGATTTCTTGTCGTAGCATAGGCCAGTAGAAGTATTTCTCTACGTACTTAGTAAGCTTGGCCTTGCCTTGATGACCACCTATTGGAGTGGTGTGTAAACTCTGAAGTAATGCATCACGTTGGGCACGTGGCACATATACACGCATACTGTGTTCATCTGTAGTGTCAGAATAGTACAGTATACCATCGACAACATGGAATTTAGATGCCATGGCGACAAGCCATTTTTGCTGGTCTGGGTCGTCAGGCACTTTGTCTTGAGTGACAAAGTCAAGGATCATTTTGGCATGTTTATCCTCGTTTTGTTCGCTTTTAATTGTTTGCATGATGCTTTCAGGTTCAGGGCACGGCTCCGCTTGAGTGTCAACAAACCGTACCTGCACCACGGGCGCTGGTGGGTCAAACGCACGTGATAAAGCATCCGCCGCCAGGTTTCCTTTGCCTGGTCTATGCAGTACCTGTTTGATACAGCAAAAATTTTGTAGCGCTATTTTGTAACGCTTTAGTCTGGCATTTGGTAACTCTTTATTTGTGCTAAGCCATGCTCGCACATTAGTAGAGTCTGTATAAATATACGTAGGGCATCCGTGAATAAATATTTCAAATTTTTCACAGCCCCATTTGGTAGCCAGCATTTCTAAATGGGAGGCAGGATATGAGTATTCCGCACCTCGCAATGTTCTACTTGCATAGGCGATAGGATGTAGTTCGTATCCTTCGCGTTCAAGTTCTTTCATGGGACGTACTTTTATGCCATCTTCTGTGACGGTAAAATGAGTCGGAAATGGGCCGTCAATTTCCTCCTCTTTGCCTTCGTTGTTGAGTACGGTAGGCTTAACGTCCGGCGGTTTGAATTCGTCCGTATGTATATGTTTCAATGCACAGGACGTCGGAGACAGTGCATCCTCAATTTTTGGACGGTTTGCAGGAACCGGAAAATATTGGGATAGGGTTGCACCTAAACCAAGTAATGATGCATCAGTCTCAATAATATAGGGCTGTGTCGGGTCTGGTAGTTGCAGCACAGGCGAAGTGGTAAGTGCAATTTTCAAATTAGAAAATGCGTCTTCCTGTTTCCCCGACCAGACTGGTAATTTCTTAGGCGGTTTAGCCTTTAATAATTCATATAAAGGGCCTGCAATAGCCGCAAAATCCTTTATAAACCTCCGATAATAAGAGGCAAGTCCCAAAAATCCCTTGAGCTGAGTCAAAGTTTGAGGCTTCGGAAAATCTTTCACTGCTGAAATCTTTTCTGGGTCCGGTTCTAACCCTTCTGCACTGATAATATGACCCAGATATTTTACTCTTTTACGCATGAATCTGCTTCGATTATCTTTTTGGGGATGCCCATGTCAAATCCAAACATCCAACCCCAACATCCACACCAAAACCCCAGCACCACAACCATGAGAAATACCACAGCCCCAACAAGCCGTCACATCATCAAACACAAAAACAACAACCCCAAGAAACACTACCACCAACCCCCCTTCAAGTCCATACCTTCTAGTACAACATTCATTAGTCTACTAAAAACGCCGGGGGCAGAAAAAACCTAACAAGAAAAATAAAGACCCCAATCCCAGGATGTAAAGCAAACCCCGCCCGCGCAAGTATATACCAGATTTAGGCAAACGCAAAAGCACTGCCCCCTTACCGCCGAAAAACACCAACCCCCCCCCCCCCCGTCACGCTCGCGCGATTAGGCGCGAGACGGGGAGGAAAGGGGTAGGTCACAGGCAACCAACACCACTTCACTTCCCTCTGACCTCCGACCTCGCCAGACACAGCAGCCGCAAAAGTTTGGCTACCTTCCAATTAACAGAAACGCGGGAAGAGAAGGAGAGAGCGGGATTATCATTTGCTAATGCTTGCCTGCGCACAATACTAATTGTTTTCCTGCTGAGGAGAAGGGAAAAGGGGGCCAGTTTTTCAGGCCACTGCTGGTCACTTCTTGTTCCTACATGCCGCGCGACGCCGCTGAAAATTTGACGCGGCTTGGCTTCCGACTTGACGCGGCGCGAAGCCGACGTGACGCAAAGTGAACGAGAAGTCACTTCGCCACTTGCGCCAACTGCTAGAATGAGGGACTTACTTCTTTCTTGTACGGTATACCGAATGGCATACGCAGGAATTCAAATTGCCCTAGGGGACAAGTAAACGCGG